>DXKC01004071.1:0-11696 GCA_031170775.1 Cymbopogon citratus
TGCTCATATTATGGATTCCATGTGGCACTCATCTTCTTTAATTTGTTCCATCATTGAAGTGGTGGTTTGGCAAGCTCATGCCAAATCATGAATAGGCACACCGAAGATTTTTTTAGCTCTTTCATTGATGATGAATAGGCCGTGTCTTTTGCGCGAAGTTGTTGGAGTTCATCATATGCCTTGCTTCATCTCTGATGTGAGTTCATGTCTTGACTTCCCCAAATTAGATTTGAGAGTTTTCTACAGGGGTTAGTCCAACAAAATAACCAATATCTACACTAGCAATTTTTTAGTTCAATAACCAAACTAGACTCCATGTCTTAATTGGGTTAAGGAAGGCTATTTAACCTAAGCACCACGCCTAATTTAAATAGACTTTGGAAGTACTTGTTGCACTTCCAAACCAAAGCATACTATAGCAAACAAGGTAGCATGAAAGCACTATAAAGATTTACTCAAGTAGAGATGAAAGAGCATGATCATGGTGAGATTTGTTTTCTATTTTTTTAAATGTAGGCGACATGGATGTATGCAAGAAACTAATCATACAATGGATGTGACATGGTAACTAAACAGAGTGGATGCATGAATTATTCAAAGTAAACATGCAGTGGAATGCAACAAATTAAAAGGTAACTACTCAATTTTAAAGTCCATGAGCAAGACTGTCTCACCTTGATACACTTACTATGAGTGCAGCACTTGTACTCGTCCTTTGATGTTTGATTGCAATTCTTGTGACGACGGCCTTTTCTCCAATCTACACATGGTTAGAATAATATATATATACACAAACCTATGAAATGGCAGGGTTCCCATGAATGAATCAAGAATATTCAGGCACACTGGGTTCATCAATTTTCTCTCTTTTTTTTCTTGTGGAAGCTTGCCGAAAGATCAAAACAACATCTGATGTCCTGTCTATTCCACACTCAACAGAACAGGGGTAATCCTACTAAAGCTAGTGATACACTGGGTTCATCATTTTTCTCTCTCTTTTTCTTGTGGAAGCTTGCCGAAAGGTCGAAACGACATCTGATGTCCTGTCTATTCCACACTCAACAGAACAGGGGTAATCCTACTAAAGCTAGTGATATACTAAATTAGCAGACATCAAGTTCATTATCGAAATCTTTACGCCAAATGCTTCCCCAGCAACAGCGTCAAAAATGCTTATTGGTATAAATTAAGTGCAACTAAAATATGCAGGATTCTGCAAGCGCACAGAAAATACCATTGTAGTATTTTAACCAGGAGTATTTCAGGTATCGTTATTTATATTTTACCACTGGGAAGCATGGGTTAAGAATCTAATAATTTACCATCATGTATCTACTAACTTAGTAAACCAACTAGACTAAAGCAGGGGTAAATGATAGGATAGGATATATGATAGCACACAAAAGAATTTATAATAAATGAGTAGTTAGTTATAGTGAGAGAACAACAGGAGAGATGATTCCTATATACTTCTCTATTACATTGGTTCTATGTAACTGGGGTATGGATAGGTATAATGATTACACACATGACACTTTAGAGCAACAGTACCTCTCCGACTCTCAAAAGAAAGTAGTCGGGATAAGTCTGCCAAAAGAACTCTACGAAACACCAATCCGAACGTGGTGGAATACAAAGGCCTGGTCGGAGCTGTCACCACCATGGCTACCACAACTATCCGTGGGATTGGGCGCAACCTCAGGTAACCTATAGTCTAGACACCATGTCTACACTATCGATTACTACTCTAATTACCATGAATAACTAGAGCACTCAATACGAGCAAAGATCCCATGCCAAGATGCAACAACTATACTACTCATACTAATTAAAGGCATAAAGTAAATAGAGAAGATGAATATATATATTAAAGCATAAGTCTTGCAAAGAATAGATACAAAGACATACCAAATCCCTGAAGACTTCTCTAGAACCGGAGCGCAGCTCCGCTCTCCCTAACTCTCATCTAGAACTAATCTACTACATTAAAAAGTCTAGCCCTAATTCTCTAGAGAGAGTGCATCCTTCAGGGGAGCCCTCTCATCTCCACAATGAGATAATGAATAATGGATTTAATGAATGCCTCCTCTAGGGGTTAGGGGCTCTGTTTGTATAGTCCTATAGAATGCACCACAGCCCTTGGATGAAACCGACCTAAAAACACGGTGGAGATAACACAGTGGAGATTACTCCTCAAAAGCGGTGGATCAGGAATTCGCGAGCCTCGCGCTGATTGGTCCAACTGGTCGGGCTACCGCCCGGGGTTTCGGGCGCCCGCCCGGCCACCGAGCCGGTTCGGGCTCCCCTTTGGCCGGGAGCCTTCTTGAACCTTCCAGATCACAGAAAAGTTGGTTGTCGGATTTTATCTCTATGTAAACCTGACATGTGGTCCATCTTTGATTCTTTTCAGCTGTCACCCTGCAGAAACAGACATTCACCAAAACTCGTGGAATTCCGTTAGTATAACCCCTATTTCTAGATGGTATTTATATTTAAGTCATTTCTCATGTTTAGTTGACGGTTAAAAATTGGAGTTATCTACCGTCAACAATGACACATTTATTGGATTCAAATACTAATCTAAAACCATCACGACATAGCATTGAACCACTAATCAAGTTCTTTCTTATTGAGGGGACATGATGCACGTTCTTGAGTTGCACGGTTTTTTCCAAAGTAAAGCTTTAGATCGACCGTACCAACACCACGAGTAGCCACACACACCCCGTTCCCCATCAACAAGGAGCCAGTCCGTCCGATTTGATAAAAAGAGAACAAGGAGATATCAAAACATATATGAATATTAGCACGGGTATCAACCCACCATTCAGGTGATTGACAAACTAAAAAGGCTGAAGGCAATAAATTACCATACCCAGATGCATCAGTCTCAACAGTGTTTGTTGATTTCTTTGGAGGTGAAGGCTTCCACTTCGCCTCAGGACACTCCCTCGAGAAGTGTCATGTGTCTCCACAAGTGAAACAGTTCAACTTGTCCTTGTCCATCTTCTTGCCCTTCACTCTAGCCTTATCTTCAACATCTAGAGTCCCAATAAGCTCAGCAGTGCTGAACTTCTGCCTCTTATGTATAAGACTTGTTGCAAAGTCTGACCAAGATTGAGGCAGCTTGGCAATCATGCAGCCAGCCACAAACTTGTCTGGAAGAGCTGATCCATACAGCTCCAGTTCCTTCACAAAAGCCTGTATCTTGTGGGCATGTTCGACTACAGGACGGTCCTCGACCATCCTATAGTCATGGAACTGATCCATGACATACAACTCGGAACCGGTATCAGAAACGCCATATTGTGCCTCAAGTGCCTCCCACATGGCCTTGCCAGTAAGAAGCTGCACATATGCGTCAATGAAAGAATCTTCAATAATGCTCAACAAAGTAGCCTTGCATGTGGTGTCATCATGCTCAAATGTACGCTGCTCATCAGCGGTTCTTACGCCCACAGGCGCATCACCCACCACATAAAAGCACCGCATGGCAGTCAACCACAAGATGGTTTTCTGACGCCATCTCTTATAGTGTGCGCCCTCAAACGGTGTTGGTTTAAGCAAGCTCGCAAAGCTAACAGATGAAAATTGCCTAGAATACTCATGTTTTTGGATTGTTAGAAATTTAGGCAATTTTAAGTTTAATTTAATCTATAAAAATGATGTAAACAGTAGAATTATAACATCATATATTTGCTTATCAAAGCAGAATATCAACAATATAATTATAAGCATGATTTTAGCATTAGTAGGCAAAGCAAGACGCATATTATCACATATAAATATTATGTCTAGCATGCTGTTAACACTAAACAGAAAAACATGATCTTGACAAAAAGATTAACAACAAAAACATACCCAGCGTTAGAGCTAGAATCACCACCAGTGATCGACATGTTGATCAGCAAGCGAAGAGGATAAAGACGCCAGCGAGTAGTCATGCCGCTCTTTGACACTCCCCAAAAACGTGATTACCGTCCTCACCCGAGCAGGTGATCTCAACAGACGGAGACGTTCCGGAGGCCTACTCTTCCTTCTCAAATGTGCGCTGGAGAAGGAACAGGAGAAGATCCAAAGACTGCTGGAATGTGGTGATGAATTGTACTGTTTTTTAAAATTATGAATAAAGGAGCCAAGCGCCTCCTTATATTCTGCAGCTGGAGATGCAACATCCCCTCACATTCCAATAAGGTATTAATTTATTAATCGGATCGTAGAGTTTATTATTAAATATTAAATGGGCCAAGCCCATAATATCTAACATAGGCCATATTTAGATTCACTCAAAGTTCTAAAAGTTTATAAGATTCTCCGTCATATCGAATATTGAGACGCATGCATAAAGTAGTAAATGTAGATAAAATAAATAAATAATTACACAGTTTGATAGTAAATCACGAGACGAATCTTTTGAGCCTAGTTAGTCCATAATTAAACAATAATTGTCAAATACAAACGAAAATATTATAGTATCAAAATTCAAAAAAAAATTGCATCTAAACAAGGCCTTAGTTTGGTGGTCCTTTTGGCATCCTCAGGTCCTCACCTCACCCATGAATCCGTGATCATCCGACGTGATGCAACATCTGATTGCTGTGCATGCGTGGAAACTGCACCACGTACGTACTGTACGAGATATATAGCAGTGAATCCCTCATATTATTTGCCTGGTTTAGATTGCCTGGTTTAGATTGCAATTTTTTTGTAATTCTAAGATTGTAGCATTTTTGTTTGTAGTTGGTAATTAGTATCCAATCATAAACTAATTAGGTTTAAAAGATTTGTCTTGTGATTTACAGATAAATTATGCCATTAGTTATTTTTTTACCTATATTTACAGCTTCATATGTTTCTAGATATGTGATGAAGAGAGAAAAAAATTGAAATTTGAAAGGAAACTAGACAAGGCTAGGACCGCAAAAGAATCGATTGTGAATTGTGAAAGCTCATGCATGCACCGCCCGTATAGTACTGCAGATCAAATCGATGACAGTTGCAGCGAGCTGAGGCGTCTGCGGAAGCCTGATCAACAGTTTGATAAAACAGCGGTTTCCATGTTGTACAACAGTTTAACGCAGCCCGACAGGTAAGCAGAGACAGACAAGTCTAGGAAGATTTCACGGCGCCGCTTTCAAATCCAAGCACGCACGCCGACCGGACAGCCAGGGTCGCGGCTTCAAATCTTTGACTGCACTAGTAGATGATCGATAGACTTTGCGTCGATGCAGGCCTAAATTCGGCAGCTGCTTAACCCTAGCGTGCAGGATGCGTGCAGCACGCTGCACGGTCGGGTGTCACGGGTGCAGCTCTAGGAGTGACAATATGCTTAGGCTTTGACTCGAAGCAGGATTCTTGGGGTCGTAGTTATAGTTCGGCCAACTGCGGCCTTGTTGCAAATTTTTCAAACTTTCTAACTGTAGCATTTTTGTTTGTATTTGATATTTTTTTAAAAATTATGGACTAACTAAATTTAAAAGATTCATCTCGTGATTGATGTGATTTTACTGCTCTATGCATTTATCGAAAGATTGATGTGATGGAGATAGAGTGAAAAAATCTAGAACTCTGCTCGAATCTAAACAAGACCTGCAAGATATATTATAAAGCGTGTTTCAAATGCGGAAATCATGAGAATTTCGTGAGCACTGGCTCAACTCCTTCAGGAACTCGGGCAATCCCCAGCAGGAATGTCTGGGTTGATGTCATACTGTCCAAAAGCAACAGCTAATTTTATTTCCCTTACACTAACAAGCGATTCACAAATTAACTAAACACCCTATATTCCAATATATTGGTTTTATTTAAAGTGGTTCTTTCAATTGGTTCATTCACAGTGGTAATAACTTGGGTTAATTGAATACGTTTGGAAGATATATATCAATTATCATAGTATTCGTGGTATTGGAAGCGGCCATTATTATTTATAGTATCTCTGAAATATACCACTTACTACGCCCTGCTAATTGCGCTAGAGCTGGCAAATGATACGCTTGATTTTGACTGTCGGTTCGGAAGTCCAGGATCTACAAAATGACGGGAAAGTTATTCATCCGGTAGTGAAGACACATATCATTGTTGGGTCAAGCCACAAATTAACCGGTAGTGATAGGTATATGATATCATTGTTGGCTCAGACAAGGGCAATTTGGAAAAAAAAAACTGGTAAATGCATGAAAGAAGTAAGTAGTGGTATATTTTGAAGATATGTGGACTGTAATTGCAATTTTTCAATAGCTTGAATAGTAATAATGGTGTATCTCTAAAATATGAAATTTATAATGGCATGTATCCAATTTAACATAACTGCGGGCTTGTTTATACTGACCTCAATTTGCCACCATATATAGCTGCGACGTTTCGTTCTCCTTTAGAGCGAGCTTAGGGAGCCATCCAATAGCTGTGGCTAGTCGTGTAAGCAACTAGTTTGATTAAATTTATAGAAAATAGTCACTATTTTAGTCACTTAATAAATATAATATAAAAATATATTTCAAAACAACCCAATAGTATTATCTGTTTATTAGTATACTTCCTCTGTCCTAAAATAAATATTGTTCTTGCTTTCCGAAAAACGAATGCCAGTAATTATATATTAAAAAAATATTAATATTTATGCTACATAATTAGTATCATTATAAAGATCTTTAAATTTAGTTTTTTAACAAATTTATTTGAAGATATAAATATTGCATGTATTTTCTAGAAATCAAGTCAAACTTGTAATGCAAAAACCCAAAACAACACTTATTTTAGAACTGAGAGTATATAAGAATTAATATATTTATATAGATTTAATCAAACTTAAATTAGTTTGACATGCACTATTTTGAAATTGCATCCTTTTTGAAAAGACAGTGCACAGTATCGCAAGCATATATAGAACTGGTTCCAATCAGTACTGCTTGTGAAAATCATACGAGTATATCACCAATGATTGCTTGGCACAGACCAGACGCAACCTTTCTTCCAGTCACGCTTCCACAATACCTACTCATACTTTCGCTGAGATGACCCTTCACGTTGCGAAAAGCCACCTGGCCGCCACGGAAGCATTGCAGTCACAAATTTCGGCAGACAGATGACACAACAGAGGTCTACACTGTATTTTTTTTTTGTTCCACTTCTCAAACAAGGACGACTACATTCAAACAAGGCAATGTTTTTATTTACAGTATGTTGTTGCTTCACTTTCATCTCAACAACTGCATATCCCTGAGCAAATGCTGCTACCCAAACAAGGCTATCTGACTCATCTATCAATCACAAGAGGAAAGGGAAATACACTGACCACATACTTACAGCAGATAACTTGACCGAAATGGTAAAATGCTAATCAGCCACCTTTCCATGCTTTTGGTTAGACATGATATACTTGTATTTCCCTCATACATTGTAGACCTTTTCTGAGTGCAAACCTCAATCAGCTTAAAGTTGTGATCGAGACTAAATGCACAGCATGACAGAACCCACATGTACAAATTTGTAATGTTAAGCTGAGTTAGTGAAGTTTAAACATCATATACAGGCATGCGCTCTTCAATTGGCACACGGCAGATTGGACACTTCTTGCATTTCTCAGCACAAGACCTAATATAGAAAATACACCAGAATCAATGCCGTAACAATTTCAAACATTGCTAACTAGGAAGGGCATATATGAAAAGAACAAAAGAGACTGAAACATACTTGCATAAAGTTCTGTGCCGGCAGGGAAGTAGCACCATGCATATCTCTCCCTCGTAGCAAATCCTACAAAGAACCTTCTCCTAAAATACGAGAAAAAGATGAATGTCAACAGAAATGATGATGAATTTAACAAGCTACTATATATGACCCGTATAAAAGGTAATAACTATCAGTGAGCAATGGCAGTAACTAATTCCGTATCAAAGTTAACAGTTTAATTCCCAAGGTATTATCATTAGAATCGGGGTTACACTGCCTAAGATCCATATGGTTGACAGCTTGGACCTAAATGATTCCTTGTGTAAGGGCATATGAAATGAATATGTTTCAGATGGAAAAATAAGAATGCAGTCACAGCAAGGGCAATACATTTTGAAGTCTTTCGTATTCCTGTTTGGTACACTTGGTAATTTCAGACTGTTCTCCCAACGCTGCCTGTAGCCTCCAGACCTGAAAGTAGGCACGTGGGATGTTAATGTTTGTGATGATGTGAACCGAAACAAATGTCTTGAGATAATAATTCTGGAACAAAAATAAATTATATCATGTAATAACCTCTTCTGCAAGGTCCTTTTTAGGCATTTTCCTAACCACCTCTGGTGGATAGCCACAAAATGTATTGTACCTTCAACCAAAGAGTAAATAATCAGCACAGTATATAAGCATGCAGCAAAACAAGAGTAGCAATGGATTGAGAAAATTAACAGAATTTAAACGAATAGTAAAATACCCAGTAGATTCAGTATAAAACAAACGGGCCTGTTCTTCCTTGCTCCCTTCATCAATAGACCACCAACCAAGAAGCCTGCATAACACATGGACAAAGAAGCTGCATAGTTAAAAGCCTGCAATAGGAAAAAAATGCTACTCTATGGTTCAAGCAGGGCAAAAACACATGCAAGAAAAAACAGATACAAAATTTAGCTCATCAGATATTAGATGGTACCTTGAACCATGATGAAGAAAAGCAAAGCAATCGCGAACTTTTGATGAGGCTGTAAGGTAATTAGGACTAACTGGCCCATTACGCAATAGCAGAACAACCTTCTCCACTAATCTTGCTAGAGAGAAAAGACACCAGCACCTTGCAGAATAAATAGTGGCGAGAAAAGAGCAAATATTGGGATGTAGCGAGCGCTTGCTGGTGTACCCTGAAACAAAATAACACATGTAATGAGTTTGAACTTTGAAGCTCATTATTGATCAGTAAACAAAGAACAGCCAGTGACACTTATCAGCTAGTCGTTACTCGTTAGCTGTTTCCAGGCTTGGGACAGTTTTCCACAGAAAAACTAATTAAACTCGGCCAAAATTTAAAACTTGTTTTCAGCTTTTCCAGCTGCTTGAATAAAATTGTATATCACAATCATTGTCGAATTGTTTTTTTGACCTATTCAAATAATGTCTTGAGATGGTTTTATAAAAGAAACAAAAAGTTTCTTGCAATTCCATCCTTCTACAATTCATCAAACCAATGTTCCCTATGTTCCACAAGACTGGGATGGAACATACCTCCAACCGCATACAAAGCAGTACTTGGAAAGCCACAAGAGGTATTTTCATTACATGGCCCCCAATATCAGGGAGACCACAAAGCCTCTCTTGTTCGTGATCTTCTAGTGATGGGAGAACAAGACCACTTTCCCAATCACGGTATCTAATTGCCGCTGATGATGAGCTAGCCTCCCCATGAGTGGGAGACTTATGAATCATGGGATTAAACCACCTTGTACAGACAAGAAATGCGAAGCATTCCGCAATCCTGGATAAGCAAGGTGCCGAATTAGACTAACTGAAATCTCATAACAAAGAATAATCAATAATGCCACAGCGACATGTCTCACCCATAATTTATAAACAAATCCCACCATCCCAAAGCACCAACATCACCTGCCATGTGCAACAATGTGTTATTACAAAAGCATTGCACAATAAAAGTAAAAAGGACCTGAGAGAGAGAGAGAGAGAGAGAGAGAGAGAGAGAGAGACTTCGACATTGTGAAATTTAAAACAGTTACTAGTTCAACTGATTTTTAGAAGCACTAAAAGAAAAGTCCCTTCTATTTTCAAATACTATAATAAAGAAGAAACAGGTTGTAATAAACAGTCATTCTAAGCCAAGAAGAAATAATGTGACAAATTCTAAGGATCCAAATGAAGGAACCCTAGTGAGGAGATCAGTTTTGTAAGAGCATCTCCAAGAGATTAGCCAAATCGTTTTCTAAAGCAAAATTTGGCTATTATAAGAAGAAAAACGTCTTTAACAGACTCTGTAAATGACTCCAAATTTAGTGGCTCTCCATCCCACCTCATTCGCTCTCTACTTTTGGATAGCCTACCTCACTAGCCATCTTTTAAAGAGTGTGTTGGAGCACTCTAGTATTTTCTTATCAAATCCATTTTAAAGAGTAGCTAAATCAGTAAATTTGACTAGTCTCTATGGCTAATCTCTTGGAGATGCTCTAATGATTGGAAGGCAACCAAGGAAACTTACCAGACAGTTTGAGAAGAGTGAATGTTGTAGCAGCTATAAGAAACACCATTGAAATTGCAACCCAAAAATGCTGGTTACAAAAAGGTTAAACATAATAAGATAAATAATCAGTTAAAAAAAAAGATGCATTCTGGAATCTGGATCGTCCCAGCTACTAGTAAGACCTAATACAAAAGATTAGAAGGATGGAAACATGTAATGCTTCATATTGATTAAGCATTTGTATGAAAGGGCTTTGCTACCGTACAACTGGTAAGAGGTAAGACTTCAAATAAATACAGGCCCTTTAATATTAGGACAAACAAAATAATTAATAAAAATAAAAATAAATAACCAGCTGCTTCCCTTTATGTGCAATTTGTTTCCTTTATGTGCATGTGTACATGCAATTTGTTTCCTTTGGTTGCAATCAATGGCTACACACTTCATGGAAGGCCATTGGGCAAGAGATAATTTTGGAGACATGCTACTTTATGTTTCCTGATAGGCAGTGGCGGATCCAGGATCAAGACAAAGGGGGGGCGCTAAACAATGAAGATTTAGGACTAAAGCTATAGATTAATGGTGATTTAACCCTAATTAACAAATCAGGCTCATTAGGGGGGTGCTGTAGTCCTGGCAGCTCCCCTTTGGATCCGCCCCTGTTAATAGGGCATGGTCACGTTACAACAAAAAAAATGTTACAATACAATCAAATTTTTTCATGTTTGAACAAATTGAAATTTCCCGTCCATTCATCACGTTCCAACAAATTAAAAATATATAAAATCATGTTGTGTCACATATTATAGTTTTAGTTTCAAAATCAAAATAATGTTACACCAGTGTCATTTTACATTAATACGAAAGTTAGATTACTTATAGTAATATGTGCTATTAGTACATACCTCTCATTATGTCATGATACATCAGTTTGTCACATTATAAAACTTACATAAATCTGTATGCGTACTGTGAAATAGCCAATAACATTCTAAACTAAGAACTATAATAGGATAAATACAAAGAAAGTACATATTAGTTCTAACCATAAATCATTGTGTTATATATAAATACAAAGAAGTACATATTAGTTCTAACCATAAATCATTGTGTTATATATACAATAAAATAAAAGACAGCTTCACATGTGCGAAGGGTGTGTCCTGCCGCTTGTCCATGATCATGTTTATTAAAAAGTTGAGATCTTGTTAGGAAAGTTAGATCATGCATGTGTATCGGATATAATAGGAAGATATTTTCCTTACATATCCTATTACCTCTTCGGAGGTAATATTTGGCATTTGCTATCTACATCGATGGTTCACAGTTATTTAGGTACCATATGAAATGCAAAAGAAACTATCAAAGAGCAATACAAACATGTCAGGAAAAAATACAAGTCCTAGGCTTCTGGCAGAAGCTTGTTCTTTCAGTTAGACATTGTATCAGTTTGCAATAGTGATAGGAACTAGCTCAACACAGCTTACACTGGCCAAGTGCTTAAATGATACTATAGCAAAGTGATGTAAGA
>DXKC01004072.1:0-11229 GCA_031170775.1 Cymbopogon citratus
TGATGCGCTTCTGCATGGGGAGCACGTAGGGGTCGGCTACAGCGCCGGAGAACCTCGCCGCCGGCGAGATTCGCGGCGGGCGCGCCGGCCGGCCACCGGGCGCGGTCGTGGGCCGAAGGCCCAGCTTAATGGGCCAAGCCGGGCTGAATTCGGTCCAGAGATTCCTTTTCTATTTTGTTATTTTATTTATTCTTTAATTATTTGAATAGTGATGATCTTTGTTTATTTTATAGAAAAATAATGGTAGCTCCTAAAGTCATGAAAATTTTTGTGTAGCCTATTCATGGTATGTTTAATGTAGGAAAAATATGAAATTTGAAATTTGAAGAGTTTTTGCATGATCTAAAATTACCTCTTTTAATTGAAAAATGGACCTTCTATGATTTTTTAGGCCAAATTAATTATCCAAAAATCCTGAAAATTGTTTTGCCACCATCTTAGGTCATGATGATGCTTCACAAAAATTTTAGGATTATTTTGAGAAAGTTGATTTATTTCATAATTTATGCTTAATTAAATAAATAGAAAAAAAATCCATATTTCATGTTTATAACTTTAGGTTTTTGAGTGAATTTTGGATTGGTTGTCTTTCATGGGTCATTACCATATCTTGACCCATGATATTGTGAGATGATAGAAGTAATGTAGGGTTCATTAGATTGCAACTTTTCGTGAAGGAAAGTTGTACTCAATTTCTGAAAATATTATTTCTTCTCATTAATGCATCATCGTCATAGGCATTTCATTAAGAATGCATTATCACGTGTAGAGGACGATAATCCTGGTGTGAAGGTTGAACTCCCATCAGAAGAAGTGGGTTCTGTTGAAGAGAGTCCTAATCTCCAAACTACTCCGGAAGGGTTCAACTATTCGATAAATCAAGGCAAGCCCCGGTTTAAACCCCTTCCTTGAATTTCGAAATGTTTTCTTTATTTGATTGAAATGCTACGTTATTTATTTGGGGAGAATAAAAGATGACCTAATACTACTATACCAATCCTTGATTATTGAACTGTTATCCTTGATACCTGTTTTACTGCTTAATGTAAAATGCCTAGCTATGCTTAGCCATGCTTATTTAGATTTCAAGGAAAATGTTTTACATTGTGATTTGACGAAAGTCAATAAGTAAATTGGAACCAGCTGGAACTTATGCCGGGAAAGGAGTCTCGACATTCGTGTCCATCTGTGTTAAAGTTAAAGTTAGGACCCCGTTCGCTGGCCCGCTTGTGGTCATGACTTGTAACTAATCACATGCTTTGGTAAGCCCGATCACGGCTATTTTATCACTAGAACGGACAACCTCGCACTGGGAGTGGAAAGATGGCGGGAGTAGCTTGTACCCACGTGGCGTAGTGCCGGAAAGTGGTGTAACTGTACTCTCGGGTAGCGATGGACCCGGTCTAGTAATAAGAAACCCGTTGGAGAGGGTTGATATATGTGGTGGCATCTACATATATCGTGTGGTTAGGGATCCCCAGCTGGGTAAATCGATTCGGATCGCCGTTGTTCCTCGGATATGGAGACTTGACCAACTGCCCAGTGACATAGGTATATGTGAAACGAATCTTTGGGAAGCTTGGATAACAACAATATTTGATCCAGTTTGGAAAATACCTAGGGAATTAGGTAATTTCTGAAATAGCATTTCGGCAAAGAAAACTTTGATTCTTGCTAAAGGCTTACCTTGATATCCCCTCCACCCCGCCCCTTTACATTTTATGTTACCATTTGTCGGGTAAGTCTTGCGGAGTACTTTTGTACTCAGGGTTTGTTGAACCCCTGTTGCAGGCGAAAGATACGAAGAAATCTGTACTGAACCTTGTTGTACGACTGTCGTCGCCGAGGATGACGACGATGATGAGTAAAGTCTTACCCTTGGGCAGAGTTGTAAATAGTTGTATGATATTAATGCTACACCACCACTAAGTTTGTTATCTTAAACTTCGGTTTGTAACTTGATATTTTGTAAGACTTCCGCACCTTCGCTCCGATGTAATATTATTTATTGTAAAACTGTTGTAATACTGCAATGTCTCGAATGATGATTGATCCTGCTCGGAAATTTGGGCATCGGCCCGTCAGCCCTCCTAGAAGATGGAACTCGTGTTTGGCTGTCAATAGTCCGTCGGACGTTGATTAGCACATGTGGGCCATCTTACTTAGGAGGTTCTGCCACAGAGGCTGTATCCGGACGTCCGGGCGCTAGTGGCTCCGATATATATACGGTGGGCACCCAAACAAGGCCTCATCTCAATTCTCAAATCTCAAAGTAATTGAATTCAGTTTAGCCGTGTGGCAGTCACAAGCGTTAGCACCGATTCCTTTTCAAAAGTTCAGAACTATAGTACTCGCACGTGTTGTGACGTACGTTTGGTCCAGGCGCGAGGCGGGCGTTGTGCGGCACTGGAAGCAAATTAAATGCCGGGTACATCACGATCATAGTCTGTACAGTACCAATCTAATTACCTGAATCCTGGAGCAATCTGTGGCGGCGCTTTGCTTCGTAGTCGTCGTAGAGGCGGCGGCGGCGGCGGAGCGTCGGGCTCGGGCGTCGCCACGAGAAGGTCACGGCCGCCGGCCGGTCGAGACGGAAGCGAAGAAAAAACCAGCAAGTGATAAAGGAAAAGTGACGTACTAGCTTTCTGGGCCAAACTTTTTTTTTCACGACCGGGACTTCACCCGTTTTTTATTAAGAGAGATTAAACAAAGTTACAACCAAACTATGTCATGGAGGCAAGATGCCGACATAACATAGCTAGCTAAGCCCTATCTACTGGATACAAATGTTTGTTATTACATGATAACACCGTTTTACGACATGAAGCAAATAGCAGCTCTCAAACGTCCGCACCCGCACGACGCGCACTCTGCCACTTGCCATGGAACATCATCTGCATGGCCATCTCAGCTTCGCCCGCCAACGCGACCTGGAACGCCGCCTCATGGAATTCCTGGAACGTTGCCTCATCTGGGTGCTCAGTCTCGACCTCGTACCCAAGCTTCCTCATGAGGACCTTCCTCGCCTGCGCCTCAGGCTTGTCTTTGGTCTTGGCGGCAAGGCGGGCGCTTCGCTTGGGCAGCCACCCGAGCGTGTCAACGTTGGGTACCTCCTTGGTCGTCCGTAGGATCGGCGTGGATAGCACCACAGGACTTGTGGCCTGCATTGGGAATTTTAGTAGCCCAATCCACATGGCCTGCTACTTTAGTGTGAGGAGGTGCTGCACTTGAAGTCTGGCCGGAGGTAGTTCAATCACAGGAGTCGGCAGCTCTTGCTGCACCGCTGCAGGTCAACGTTCTGAACGACGTCGCTGAATTCGCGAACCTTGCCCACTTCAGCATGGATGCCACGAGCCGGCGACCACAGCGAGACAGAGTGAGAGGTTGCAATGCGATTAATTGGAGGGGGATCCAACTTTGTGGTTGCTTTGTTGGTTGGCGTGGTATATTTATCTGTTGCGTGAATAAAGGAACGGAGGGATTTCCATGCATGCAGGTTTTGATCATGTATTTCCTTTTCCTTGAATGGATGGAGAGGGCGTGCGAAACCGGAGGGAGGATGGAGAAAAACCGCGGGGCGCGACCATAGGAAACTTTTATCGGGGTGAATCATCGGTTGGACGAAAACTTTTTACCCTATATAGATAGGGGTACCTACGCAGAGATTGAGATTGAAGAAGCACCCCTAAAATAGCCCGGTGCAACATATATATAACCCCATCAAGCACCCAAGGATTTTTCACCCAAGCATTAATTAATCGACAATGGAGGCTTCACACACGAGGGTCTCGGCAGCCGTCGCCCTCCTATTCCTACTCGCTATGGCCTTTGGTATGTCGATCGTCCAATCCTGAGACATGTAACATGTCGTCGTAACATATTTATCAAATGGTTTGGCTAATTAACGCCGTTATGCCTGAATCGTTGTGTTGCGTGCAGAGACGGGGCCAGCTCAGGCGAAAGAGTGCTTGTCTCGGAGTGAAACGTTCGACGGTTCGTGCCTGCTTGCAGGAGGAACTTGCGAAACGTACTGCCTGCGGGAGAGCAAGGACAACATCGGCGGCAAGTGCACTAGCTTCCCGCCTAAATGCATGTGTACGAGGCCGTGCTAGATGACATGACGACGCTGCTAGCGCCAACGGCAATGGCAGCCCCGACGGATCAGAGTGGGGGCGATGGGTTCTTGAATAACCGAGAAAATCATATACTACTTATATATGTGTAATGGCAAAATTACTAGATTATGGATGGATGGCTGCTTGCGGGCATATATAAATGATCGATCCATATGTACTCCCTCCGTCCCCAATTGACCGTCGTCGTTGGTTTTCGTGCCGCAAGTTTGACTCAATTTATACAAAATACATATAATATTTTTATATCCAAATAAATTTGTTAAAAAACTAGACGTAAAGATCTTTCCGATGATACTAATTATATATTATAAATATCAATATTTTTTAATATATAATTGCCGGCAGTATTTCTCGGGAAGCGTAGGGCGACAAACATTTAGGGACGGAGGGAGTAAGTTTGTGTGCATTATGTTTGAATTATCTGAGAATAAAATAGTTACTGTTGCACAAGTCAAGAACAATGAAGTTGAGATTGTGTTTAATTAGAAGATGGTTGTCTCTGGTGATAATCTTCTTATAGTTTGGGAAAACATTTGGAGGGACGTGTTAGCTTTTTCGTTGGTTGAAGATTCCGATACACTGTTTGTAGAAAACGACTGGAGAACGGTAAGTTTTGGGTTAAGTCGGTTTGCAATGGGTTCACTAGAAATGATTCAGGGAGTATATACATTGAAAGAACAGGTGGTACCCTGCGCGTTGCTGTGGCTATTCCAATTAATGTTTTTTTTTAAAAAAATAGACTATTTATATTTATAGTTATATGAAAGAAACTATTTTAAGTTAATTTTGTGAATGTTTTGACACATTGTTATGGAACTGAATGCATGTCAGTAGATAAAGATAAGCTATCATAATTATATGTGCTAGTTGGTTATAATTGCAACCTCTAGTAGATTGTTGAGTGGCTTTGGATGATGCCAGCGGATGATGTGGCGGAAGGAGAAGCTAAAGAAATAACCTCGTGAACATTAGCTTTATTGGAGTTTAGGTTTTAGGATTTGGAAAGGCAAAATTCCACTAAATATTTTTTTTTCGCAATCAGCCATATATGGTAAATATTAAAAAAAAAGTTATGTGGTTAATGACTATTGAGGATATTGTTACCCAAGATAACTTGATTAAAAGAAAAATGGAAGGGGAATGCTCCTCCTGGTACGGGACCTCCTAAGCCGCAAGTCGTCGTGACTAACAAGAAGACAAATAGGGAGAGAGGAGGAGGCACCACTGCGCTGTCCTCAAATTATGCCGGCATCCGGTGTGGCACGATCACCGGTGTCAAAGCTCATCGGTTGCCGTGCTATAAGCCTCGTCCGCACGCGTGTCCATCATCCGCATGCTGCTGCTGGCCGCAGAGAGTCGGTGAGCGTCGACTTTCTAGCTCTAGAGAAGAAGCAAGCGAGCGGCTCTCCCGTTGCCCATGGTGGACATCAGCGAGTGCCGTTGGAGGTGGGCAGCACCAGGCACGACGTGGGCGAAAGCACGGGCAGAAGTGCAAAAGTGTGTGTGTGTGTGTGTTTGCACACATGAACGAACAACACGTTTGTTTGTTTGAAAAATACTTTTGGTTTGATCTTTGCTTTAGAAACATAATACTTAGCATGCTTGATAAGTTCAGGGAAACGTGCCAACGTGTGGATGGACCTAGATGAGAACTTGAGACACGTTTGAGAAACGTGCCAGCTGATATAGATTTGTTCGGTGAATAAAGGAAGAAAGAACATATACTGCACTTCTTTATACTCAAAGCCGATTAAGGTCCCATCGGAAACCAACCAATAATATCATTTACAAGAGGCATGTGAATAGTGTATCGTTGTATCATCCCGTACTAACAATATGAAATGAATGGAGTAGTAACTAGTAGAGTACGGAGTACCAAATAATTTAAGGGCAGACATATAAAGAGTACTCCCTCCGTCCCATAATAAAAGATGTCATGGCCATCGTTCGACTGTCCACGTTCAGAGCAGCATTCAAGTACCTGGCTGTGTGTGCGTCCACGTTCAAAGGACCGCACGTGTACCTGGGAGAAACTCAAACATCACTTAATTCGGGACAGATGGAGTAGAAACTAAGGTATTTGGTTTTTTTTTTACTGGGACTTTACCCGTATTTCACTAAAAGGAGGATTTTGAAAAAAGTACAAGCGTAGTAAACGCCTCGTCGGCAAGGTGCCTTCAAAACACCGCGCTAGCGAACCCTATCTGCTGGATTTTATTCCAATGTACTACATTATTACACCATTTTACAAATATAGCTGTGAGATTGCCGTGACGAACACAAGGTATTTGGCTCTTGAATCTTTGTTACCCAAAATATCCAATACCACCTCCGAATCTGTTAACGATCACCTCCTCAGCCAGGTACTTCTACTGGCACGGTGCACGCAACCAGAACCACATCACGCATCCAGGTAGCCAGTGCGAGCAGTCGGGCAGAGATGGAAGAAGAGGCCAGCACCAACGCGCAGGAGACTGCAGCGGCGCCACGGCCCCCGGCGCTGCCGTGGATGGTGCGGCTCCAGCTCTTCGGCCTCGTCGCCGCCACTGACATCGCCCAGCGTGCAGACGGCACGGTGAACCGCTTCGTGTTCTCGCTCGCCGACCGCAAGGCCCGCGCCAGCGCGCGCCCGGACAGGCTCGGCGTCGTGTCCGCGGACGTCGTCGTGGACGCGTCGCGCGGCCTGTGGGCGCGCGTGTTCTCGCCGTCCAAGGCCGCCGCCGCCGCGGACCCCGTCCCAGTGGTGGTCTACTTCCACGGTGGCGGCTTCGCGCTGCTCTCCGCGGCGTCGGCGCCCTTGGACGCCATGTGCCGCCGGTTCTGCCTGGAGCTCGGCGCCGTGGTCGTGTCCGTCAACTACCGCCTCGCCCCCGAGCACCGGTACCCCGCGGCCTACGACGACGGGACGGACGTGCTCCGGTTCCTCGCGAACGGCGGCGTCGGCGAGCTCGCCGTCCCGGTCGACCTCTCCCGCTGCTTCCTCGCCGGGGACAGCGCCGGCGGCAACATCGCGCACCACGTGGCGCACCGTTGGACGGGCGCGGCCTCCGGCAACCCGCCGTCCGTCCGCATCGCCGGCATCGTGCTGCTGCAGCCCTACTTCGGCGGGGAGGAGCGCACGGCGGCCGAGCTGAGGCTGGAGGGCGTGGCGCCGGTGGTGAACATGCGGCGCTCCGACTGGTCGTGGAGGGCGTTCCTCCCGGAGGGCGCCACCCGGGACCACCCGGCCGCGCACGTCACGGGCGCGGAGCTGCCGGAGGCGTTCCCGCCGGCGCTGGTGGCGATCGGAGGGCTCGACCCGCTGCAGGACTGGCAGCGGCGGTACGCGGAAATGCTGCGCCGGGAAGGGAAGTACGTGCAGGTGGTGGAGCTCACCCAAGCCATCCACGGGTTCTACATCTTTCCCGAGCTCGCCGACGCCGGCAAGGTCGTGAAGGAGATCAAGGCGTTCATGGATGCAAACGGCGCGCCGTCGTCCACGCCAGCTGCTTGATGAATGATGATCACAGCCACAGCAGCTTGCAAATCGATCTATCGTTGTTCCTAGTTGTAGTTCCTAGCTTAGTTCCTGGTTATGTGAGTTTGACCGTGTGTGAAAGTGCGTGCCTGTCTTGGATTCTTGGATCTACTATGTAAGCAATGTTGTCGAAATGTGAGTGATTTCATTTTCTTCTTCTCATAAATATTATTATTTTATTTTATTCTTTTTTCTAGCTCTTCTTATTTTTTTCTTTTGAGCTCTGTACTGTGAATCTTTTGCCATTTTGCTGTTTTAATAAATTTCTGTAGGGACTACGGTCCCTCCAGGTTCGTAAAAAAAAAATAATAATTTGATGACTTGTAAACCTTCCTGCAACGAAGCAAGTTGTTGGCTGTGGAGTACATGGCACATTAGCCCAGACGCAGCGCACATGGTCACATGGCCACGGTGCTTCCTGCGGCCTGCCTCTCAAGTCTCAGCTCTGTGCACGGGCACGGGCACGACTGCACTCTGCACTCTGCACTCTGCACCCATTGGCAGCCAGCAGTTGTCCATTGTCCTCCACCACTACTGCTATACTAAGTACAGTACTCCCTCTCCGTACGAATGATATAGTTTTAGAAAAAAAATGTTATATTAAAGTATATAAATCAAACTTAATTAGATTTATAAAATGTTAATATTTATCGTACTATAAATAGGTGCTATTAGATCCATCATGGAACATACTCTCAGAATATACTTATTTAGCATTATAACCATTGATACTTTTATTTATATAATTTTAAGAGTTTTTTAACCTTATAGTAATTTTAAGAGTTGAGAGCATGCACTAGTTGTAAAATGGAAATTTCTATCCATTTCCTTCTTGAACTGTTTGGGCCATTACGTAGGGAAAAAACTGCTGTGCGCGCGGCGCACACAGCAGTCGCCAGTGCGCGCCCCCTCCCATCGCGCTCCGTCCGCGATCCGACGATGCGATCGTGCTGTTGCATGCATCCAGCCGCGCGCGGGACTGCGGACGCGAGGTGGGAGCCGCGTGTGGGACCCACCCTTCCGTCCAATCGGGAGACGCCACGAGGGGCGCGGTGTGCGCGCCGCGCCCACACCAGTTTTTTCCATTACGTAGGCCCTTTACGTTTTCTCTTTGAGTGGAACATAGTAGGCCCCTTTAGGTCATCGTGGAACTGGGACAGCCAACAAAACAGCCCAACATTTCAAGGCCCAGGCCCATCGACCACCTGCCTCCTCTCCCCTACAGTCCAGTGGCCACTGCTCTGCCGCAGGCAGCCATCGCCTCGCCCTTTGCATCCGCTTCTCTCGCTCTCTCTTCCCCCGTCTCGCCTCCTCACGCCATTAAACCCCACCCGCGCGCGCGGCGGCCGGCGGCGAGCCCCCACCCCCTCGAGCAAGCAGAGGAGGCAGCGAGCGTGCGGCAGTAGCAGGAGGAGGCATGGGTACCCTGGGGCGCGCGATCTTCACGGTCGGCAAGTGGATCCGGGGCACGGGGCAGGCCATGGACCGCCTCGGATCCACCCTCCAGGGCGGCCTCCGCGTCGAGGAGCAGGGTAAGCCTCCTCCTCCTCCTCCTCCCGCCCCGTCTCTCTCCCCTGTTCCTCCGCCTCCTCGCGGCCCTCGCCCAACCCTTTTGGTCGTTTCTTACAAAGGATGGGATTGGGTCCTCGTCAAATCATTTCGATGCTGCGTGGAGGTTGTTGTATGCCATCGGTCAGTTCGTCGTGCTCGTAGTTTAGGGCCTGCTAGTGCCAGATCAGGTTGATTCAATGGCGGGCGTCCGCGTTCGTTGTTCTTCTCACAATCTCACACTTGGATGTTCCCCAAAAGGGGGAGAATAAAGCCGAAATAGTATTCGTTAAGGATGGATTAGCTATGGATATGCGTAATGTGGTTTGATCATCTGAATAAAGCTAAAATGAGCCTTGCCTTGTAGTTTATACTAGACTACCATGCCCCCTTTTATACCTGACAACATTTCACGAATGAATGCGTGGAGTATATTTGTTTCTAATGCTGCCACGCATTCATTCGTGAAATGTTGTCGTTGCAATCTTCATTTTTCCTGTGGAAGTCATGTGCAACAGGGATTGGTTAACACAATCGCACTATCTTATGTTAGTATGCCCAGCTAGCATCCCTTTTCAAGTGATCTTGTATGCAATTATCTCTTCCTTATCATGATAATAATGCACAACTGGTGAATTACCAGGGATCTGCATGATTTTGACAGTTCACAGTTGGCAGATGATGAGGAATGTGTGTTTGTGACTTTTAGTGTTGTGCACTTAAGTCCATTTACCATGTTAGAGTCGTTCATGCATTTATGACTTCTGTGATTTTCAAAAACATTAGTTGCTGACTGCTCTGTTACTATTTTGTATGCTATTTTCAGTTTCAAGGCATCGTACAATCATGAACATTTTTGAGAAAGAGCCTAGGATCCATACAGATGTGTTTGTTGCTCCTAGTGCAGCAGTCATTGGTGATGTTGAGATTGGGCATGGATCATCAATCTGGTATGGATCCATTTTGAGAGGTAAACCCTTGAACAGTTTGCTTTTTACATGATATATTCCTTTGAGCTGCAATGCTCGTAGTCATGGTGGTTTCATTCAGTGTTTTTCATTTAGTGGTCATGTCACGAACACAGATATGTGAAGCAGCGTACTATGTTGCACAGTATATCCAATATACCAATGAAACTAAGCAGTGGGAAACATTTAGTATACTACCAGAGTAATTCTTTGTTTGCGGTAGGACACTATCATACATACCAGTGAACTGCTGTTTGATTTCCAAATATACAAATATTTCTAAGAAATAAGTGTACTCAGAAATAATTAGCTTCAATTTTTGTGTCGGTTTCAAGTTTGTCAGGCTTAGGCCATGTTGCATCACCAGTTCACCACAATTTGTTACTGAAGTTAATATTCCACCCAAGAGAAGGTGTTCAATGTATACTTGTTTATCACTTTGGCTAGTACATCTAAAAATAACTGTCATAAGATTCAAACCTGTAGTGATTGGCATTCAAATATTGAGGAAGAGTATACTGTGCCAATAGGCACAAATGTAAGGCAAACTCAAAATTTACAGCTTGCAATGATTTATTATTGAAGCATCACACAGTTTCATTTTTGGATGAACATCAGCAACTTTATCAGAGAGTGGGGTTCGTTAAATACATCTAGGACTGGGTTATCATGTGACGAGAATGCAATGTAGTTTCTGTGCATGTACGATAATTTACTATCTGAATTCAATTTCTGTGCATGTAATTTTGCTTGTTTTTTACTCTTGTCTTCAGGTGATGTTAACAGCATTCATATCGGATCTGGTACTAATATACAAGATAATTCCCTTGTACATGTTGCAAAATCTAACTTGAGCGGGAAGGTCCTCCCAACCATAATTGGAAGCAACGTTACAGTGGGTCAGTAAATAACCTTTTTCTATATTGCTGCTATATGTGGAGCTTCATTTTGTCTGGATTTTAGACAAAATTTATACAACTGGCTAAACTGTATTTCTTACAGGCCATAGTGCTATATTGCATGCATGCACCATTGAGGATGAAGCTTTCGTTGGTATGGG
>DXKC01004078.1:0-14055 GCA_031170775.1 Cymbopogon citratus
GTCCCTCCACGCATCAGAGCTGGGGACTCGGCCAGACCATGTGGCCAAACCACGCGCGTCTTCCCATCGGCAGACCAGTCAACGGCTCCGCCCTCCTATTGCCACGTGTCCCTCTACACATCAGAGCTGGGGACTCAGTCAGACCACTAAGCCAGACCATGCGTGTCTTCCTTTCGGCAGACTAGTCGACGGCTCTGGCCTCCGGTTGCTATGTGTCCCTCCACGCATTAGAGCTTGGAACTCAGCCAGACCATTTGGCCAGACCACACTTCTTCCCTTCAGCAGACTAGTCGATAGCTTCGGCCTCCTATTGCCACACGTCCCTCCACGCATCAGAGCTGGGGACTCGGCCAGACAACTTGGCCAGACCATGCGCGTCTTTCCATCGGCTGACCAGTCGACGGCTCAGGCCTCCTGTTGCCATATTTCCTTCCATGCTGAGAGCTGGGGACTTAGCCAGACAGTTTGGCCAGACCACTCTCGTTGTTTGTTAGACATGTTGATCGACAGTTCAGACCTCTTGGAGCTACGGGTTAGTCCTCTCAAGCGTCCCGGCCTTGGTCTCGGTGATTAGTGAATGGTTTCTTTCTTGTCATCTCATGAGCTTGACACAACATATTCATCTTCTGTCAACCGTAGGGACTATGTGGCGCCACATCACCTTGTGGTGACTTTGGTCCTATCTCCAGGCAGATGCCCATGTTAGCATTTCGGTGGAATTAACACTACGTGTTAACGTGGGACCACGTCAGCTTCATGTGGGAATCATTTTCCTTTTTCTTCAAGAGCATCATGTGACCTTTTGGAAGTGCACCATCATGGAGTCAGTGATTAACATCATGGGATGTCAAGTTTCACTGCTCAAATAAGGTTAAGATGGCATACTCCTCAAGATTCATAATGCTCGGTGACTAGCTGTGGGTGTATTAACCCCTATACCCTCACGGCTATCTTTGGGTCACGTTCTCTGGAGGCTTAAGACGACAGGATCGAGCCCGAAGGACACCAACAAGCCTGGTCAGCGGCCCTATTCGGGCACAAGGAGGTGCCTTAGTGTGCAAGGCACTCTAGATAATAGGAATCTCATATCTTTCGTAGACACATATGGTTGTAATTATCCTGTATCATAATACTAGGATCTGTAACCTTGTCCCCCGACTACATAAGTTGGGCAGGAGGAACCTTACAAGAGATTGCTTTTTCCGTAAGACAATACAATCCATAGAGATGCAGGACATAGGGTATTACGCAATACGCAGTACAAACCTGAATAAATCCTTTGTCCCGTCTTGCGTCACGCTCGATCGCTAGTTCTAGCTTGCCCCACGCCTAAATAACCACCAAGGATAGCCCCGTGGTGGACTGTCTATCGTATTTCGTCGACACTTTTCCATCCATTTGTCTAGGTGGCTAGTCGGTCTTATCAAACTGGGGTCTACGTCCTGTCCTCATCCATCGAGGTGGCCAGAGATGGTAAGAACAAGCACAGCATGGCGGCATGACATGGCAATCTTCACCACTTTGGTGTCTAGATGCTGGTGGTTCGACTTGGCTTAGTTGGTCTTCGTGCATGTGTGTGTGCATGTGTCTAGAGCCAGTAGAGGCTCGGCCTCTGCGCCTCCAGTGCAGGAATACAGCGGTGAGAGAACAAGTCCGGTGAGGTGGCGGGCTAAGGAAGATCGGCGATTCAAGAACAATACAAACAATGACTGAAAGATGGATAGACCGGCACGAAGGCACGGTACAGCCATTGATATATAGATGGATAGGTAGATAGATCATGAATGAACAAGTGTATATGACAAGATATGAAAGTGTACCACATGAAAGTGTATGAACAGGGCTTTCGATGTCGTCATGCACGGTCTCGGCAAGTTGGAAAACTAGACCTTGCTGCGAGGAAGGTGGAGGACTGCGGCAGCGAGTTCTTATTCGTCACGGCTAGCTACTGGCAGGGGCAGGGCAGCAAATGACCAAGAGGCGATGGAGCTCCAGCGTCACGGTAAAGGGCAGCTACGATGAGAAAGAAGCAAGGCACTGCTTCCTTACAAGGTGTGTATAACACGGCACGAAGGCCGGACATGAGGTGAACATTGGCAAGGTCACATGAAGTAAAGGGAAGGGCAGAGCTTGGGCTATGATGGCTCACCAGCAGAGAAGTCAACAACAGTTGGCCTGGCTGCTGCAGTTGAACGTAGCTCTAGTGACAGATGGGGTGAGGTGGCACTGGTTGCAGTCTCCGATGATGGATGAAGAGGATGAAGCGGATAACACGGCCACGGCCTCCCTACGATGGTGTGTATACATATATATATACTATTATTAATTAATTGATGAGGTAGTATCTGTACATTATTGGAGCTTGAGCTTACCTATAACTGCCCCAATGACCACATCCATCTTATATCTGACACTATTACTGACGAAGGCCGGTCATCTGAAGGTTAGGGCAAGATCAACAGCAGGGAGCAAAAGGTGGAGTCCTTGGTGCCGGTGGCTCACTAGCAGCACAACGGAGGTGCTCGTTGATGATGACAAAGTGGAAGACGACGTGCACAGGAAGGATGCAGGTGACCAGGCTGGCGAGGAAGCTACCGACATTGTGGTTGCGGTCGTCCACAGCAGAGGTAGGGCGTGTCAAAGTGGTGCTGTTGCTGCTCTGGTTCATGGTCTGAGGTGGCGAGGACAGTGTGTCGCAGTGCTCGATGAGGCTGCGGTGTTGGCACTGCTTCGACGCAGGAAGCAAGGATGGCAGCGTCGTGGTGGTGGCTCCAACGTCGTGAGCAGGATCGTTGATGTGGTGGCTTGACGAGGCGCTGGCAATGGTGGCTCGTTGTGCTGTCGGCGCGACGGGGTTCGTCACTATAGTTTTCCAAATGGGCCCGGCCCGGTGGGCCGAAACAGGCACGGCCCGAGAAAGCACGACCTAGGAACGGCACGGCCCGCAGGCCCCGTGCCCGTGCTTGGCCATCTTGGCTGCCAGCCGCCAGATCCCCCTCCTCGGCTGATTGTTACCGTTGGATTGAAATGTTGGAAAAGCCGGCTATATAAGCCATGGACGGCTGCTGCCATTTCCCATCCTATTGCGAACCCTAAACCATTTCACCCCTACTCCGCCGGCCGCCACTGCGAGGCTCTCTCCTCTTTGTCAGCCGTGGCGATGAAAGGGAACGGCGACCAACTAGGGCGAGGGTGACGGCGGCTTGCCGTCGTCCAGCCCCCTCCGTCTCGCCCTCTAGCAGGGACATCTATAGAGCCGGGGCTCCGACGAAGTAGGTAAGCTACCCATACTTTGCCTCCTCTTCTTCACTTTGTCTCACCTCTGTGATCCGCTACTGATCTTCATTCTTCACTCTTTAGATCTGCTGATCCGCTATTGCTCGGATATGATGCTCCTTCTCCGTCGCCACCGGCTGCGAGGTAAGAAACCCTAACCCTAAGTTCTTCATTGCTTCCGATCTGACCTCTTCTGCAAATCTGACTCTATCTTCTTCTTTCGGCTGCCGTTTGAGGCTAGCAAGGATGCCGACGCGCCCTACCTCTGTCTCTGAGGACACGGTGGAGGCTAGTGCCACTGCCATGGCTGCCACAACCTCCCTGGTGATGACGACGACGACATGGGCAACGCAGATCTAGAAGAGCTCTTCAGCCATGATGTACCTACTGGAGCTGGTGCAGAGGACCCCATTAACCTTGAGGGTGATGAAGGTGTTGGAGAAGAAGATGATGAGAACGCTGGCGATGACCAGGACCAGGTATCACGCCCCTCCACCTCTGATGTGTGGCAAGATTTCAAGAAGCTCTTCAAAATGGGTCCCAAAGGTAAGAAGATCAGCTATGGCACTGTCTGCATACACTGGTAGATCTTCCATTGGCACTGGCCATCTATGTCATCATAGAGATAAGTGTTTTAAGAGGCAAGAGAAAACTAGGGGGCTTAGTCAGTCTTAGATTTCTTTTAATCCTGATGGTTCTATGAGAAACTGGGATTACTGTCCTATGCGTGCTCGTACTAAACCGTGTAGATTGCTTGCTAGGTTAGATGTTCCTATCAGTATTGGTGAATCTACTCCATTTTAGGAAGACATCAATAATGCTCATGCTCATAATCCTAAGTTTCAGGCTGTCTCTGCACAAACCACAGCTAGAGACTTAGCCAAAATGTTTACTGAAAGAAAGAATAAGCTTGTTGAGATGCTTGCTTCTCATTCTGATAATTGTGTGTGCCTTACCTCTGATATTTGGTCTGGCAAAGCCAAAGAGGATTATCTTAGTATTGTTGCTCATTACAGAAACCCTGATTGGCAACTAGAGAAGAGGGTTCTTGGTCTTGTGCTTATTGACTGTTCCCATAATGGATAGAACATTGCTGATAGAATTCATAATGTTCTTGTGAATATGGTGTGCTTGAAAAAGTTTTTGCTGTTACCCTAGACAATGCTTCATCTAATGCTTTTGCCATGCGTATGCTTAGACCTATTTTATCTACATATCTTGGTCTTGATGTTCCTGAAGAGGATCCAAGAAATCCTGAATCTACTGTTACTACTATGTTCCTGCATTAGCATTGTGCATGCCATATAATTAACCTGATTGTTAAGGAGGCACTTGACTATCTTAAACCTTTGATAGAAGTTTTTAGAAGTGCAATATCATTTTTGAACTCATCTAACCAGAGAATTGCATCATACAAAAACTATTGCATTGCTTCTGGTTTTAGGCCTAGAAAATTTATGTTGGACATGGATGTAAGGTGGAACTCTACATATCTCATGCTTAAGAGTCTGTTTCCTCACAAAGAACCTTTCACCACTTTCATACATGCTAACTATCCTAGAGGTGAGCAAGGTGAGTTGCTTCTAACTGAAGAAAATTGGGTTGTTGCTAAAAAGGTCTTTAAGTTTCTTGAACCGTTCTATGATGCTACTATTGCCTTGTCTGGTGTTTAGTATCCTACATCTCCACTAATGCTTCATTATCTGGTTAAGATTGCTATACACCTACAAAAGTATGCAAATGACATTCAGCTGAGGAATGTGGTACAACCTATGGTAGAAAAATATAAGAAATATTCGAGGGACATACCATTGTTGTATTCTTTTGCATTTATCTTGGACCCTAGAGCTAAAATGAAGGGTTTTTCAAAGGTGCTTAGGAAGTTAATGAACCTAACCAATACAGACTACAATGCTTACTAGGTTGGCACTAGAGCTAGGCTCACTGATGTGTACAATAAGTATGAGGAGAAATATGGGGCTGTTAGGTTGAGGAGGATTGTCCCTCAAAACCTAACTGGTAGAAAAAGGTCTGCTTGGGATGAAATATATGATGATGACTCTAATTCTTCTGGTGGGGGTAGTTCAATGCTGCATTCTACTATTAATCTGTCTAGAGATACATCTGCTACTGCTTTGCTGCATGCTGCTACTTCCACAGCTTCTGCTGTTTCTGAACTTGTCTCATGTTTAGACTATGATACTGTTAGCTAGTTGGATGACTCATTTGACATCTTGAGATGGTGGCATAAGCACAAACTGACTTATCCAGTATTGTCCATCATGGCAAAAGATGTTTTAATTGTTCCTGTCGCTACCATATCTTCAGAATCTGCATTTAGTATGACTAGCAGGATCATTGAGGAGCGGCTGAGGAGGCTGAAGGCGGAGACGGTGGAGTGGCTCACCTGCATCAAGGACTGGGAGTTGGCAGAGCCAAGGCTACAACACAATGTGGAGGACAAAGAGCTTGAAGAAGCTTTTGAAGAGCTCTATCTTGATTAGCGCCCCTGCCGCCAAGGTAAATCATACCACTTACTCTTTTTCTTTTGCTCAAACTAGTTTCTTATTCCTAATAATAATGCTAATTCTGTTCTTTTGCACTTTGCAGATGGCTAGTAGGGACCAGGGAGCTCAGCTTGAAGATGTGAAGAGCTCATCTTTATTATTTTACTGTTTAGTCTTTAGATTAAGTTTGAACTTGGCTGTAATGCGAGAACTTAGCTGTTGAACAGCATTGATGTAAGAACATTGAACTTTATGGAGCTTGGTTGTACCCTTTTCTTGCCTAGGGTTTTATCTCACAAGGGTGAGTTTTATCTAGGTAGGTTTTTATGAGGCAGCCATTGCCCAAGCTCTAATATTTCCATTTGCTTATATTTTTTACTTCTTTGTGTGTTTGTCTGTTGATCTATGAGACTTATTGCTTGCATATATGTGTTATTCATGGGAAGGCAAGGACAGGAAGCTGTTCTTTGGCCTTAGTGCCTGGGCCGGCACGGGCACTGGCGTGCTCGCGTGCCTGGTGGCATGGCACGACACGGTTGAACCCTGATAGTGCCATGCCTGTGCTGATACCTTGGCACGATGGCACTATCAGGCACGACACGGCAGGCTGCTGTGCCTACCGTGCCCATGGCTCGTCGTGCCTGGCACGGCCGTGCCCATGCCCGGGCCAGGCCGGGCGGCCCGTTTGGAAATCTATATTCATCACGGTGGCGCTGCTCGGCTTGGAGGAGCTTCGGGCAGACGACATCATGGCAAGATGTCGAGGAGGTAGTTGGTGGAGGGAACTCGGCTTTGTAGCGTCTCAATGCAAGGGCGAGGCGAGGTTGCATTGCAGCGGCGACGCAAGACGTGGAGGAGATGGAGCTCGACGCGGACGTCACACAGGGGATGGCTCCGGTGCTCCGACGGTGGCTCGACGCGGGCGGAGCGGCGAGGATGAGGTGATGAGGGTTGTCGACGCTTCTGTGGCGGCGTTGGCATCACAGATGGTGAGGTCAAGGAGAGGACGTCGGTGTCCGGCTCGGGCGAGGCGGCCTAGTGCTGCGTCGGCTTGGCGAGGAAGAGGCTGCGCTATGGACATCGCGAGGCGCTGCTGGGCTGATGACATCACGATGAGGCTCGACTGCGGGCAGCTTCCAGTTGCGTCGCCGCGGAGCAAGGCGAGCAGGGGCCGGTGGCAGAGAAGAAGACAGGGAGAAGGAGAGAGTGCCGGCGGGTTGGGGGCCGGGAAGAAGCGGCGGCGTGGCTGCTTTACAGCCGGGTTTTTTGGGCTCTAGGATGGTGCCGTCCAACCTTGACGTCTGTGCAGGAGTGGGGGCACGCGTCGCGCATCCCACGGCGTGAAATGCGGCAGGCATTGGGGCATGCGTGCGAGCTCACGTGCCAGGGCGGCGGCGCCTGGGAGAGGAGCGAATGCTCCTAGGGTTCCAGCAGAGCGGCGACTAGCAGGCCTGGCTGGCTGTGTGCGCGAGCTGGGCCGGCTACAGGTGCTGGCTTGCTGGGCCAACAGAGGTGGATGGGAATTGGGCTAGGCCCATGTAAGAGGAGAGGCGTAGCTGGGCTGTTGTGCTTGTGAGGCCGCTGGGCCATAGGCAGGCAGGGAGGGCGAGCTGGGCTAGAGAACAAGGCAAGCCGGCGAGGTTGAGCGTCACATTCTGGCCTGCTAGGCCGGTTGCGCTGGTAGCTGGGCCACTCAGACGAATCAAGACAGAGGAAGAATAGGTAGGCTGGGCTGGTGCGAGGTAGGCTCGTGCGTTGGCCGGGCCAAATGGAAAAATGGGAGGGGAGCTGGGCCGCTCGTTGTTCTGGGCCGGATTGGCTTTTCTCTTTTCTTCCTATTTCCTACAGCCTTTGTATTTTCTATTCCAAGCCATGGACTTCTACATATGTGTATACATATTAATAATCATGCATACACCCTGGTGTGTCCACTAGGGGTCTTGGTGTTCCATTCTAATGGTTGGCAACAATGGCAATAAGTCGATTGTCAGAAGAGAGATTCGAAGCATTTTTGAGAGGGAAGCAAGAGAGATGGAACATGTGTGAAGGGATTGAGATGAAGTTGGTACAAACGTGTGCACTCCGACGCAAAAGATTAAATGGACAAAGAACTCCAGCACAATCTTACAAGCAAAACTATATGTATGGAAAAATTTATTTATAAAATGTTCTTTGTTTGTCCTAGCAACCACATGGTTCACACATTGCATGAAAAAATTTTGAAAGTTAGTATTTTTGGCTTTTCCAAAAACCCGGGTTGTTACAGCCGGGAAAGCTACATCGCGGCGCGAGGAACCCAGAGGTGTCTTTTCAAGGGGCAAAGGCAAGGCTCGTGAGACTCGTCGCGAATGGATGAGGGCCGAGTGAAAACACGGATTGGTCTGCTCTGCAGGCTTGGTGCGCTCGCGGCGTCTGGTGATGGCAGAGAAGAGCAACAGGAGGTGGGAGGAGTATCTGACATGTGGGCCCCGCCTGGCAGCGAAACGGAGAGAGGAGGCGGGTGGGCTCCTGTAGTTGTTGGCTTGGCATGGAGATTGGCCGTGGGAAGGGCAGAGCCGTGCCAAAGGGCGAGAGGGTTAGAGATGAGAGGGTGGGTTGCTGCTGTGCTCTTGCAACGGGACGCCGGCCCAAGAGAGGGGACGTGGGTAGCCCATGCCGAGAGGAAAGCCCCTTGCCCTTTTTGTTTTTCTTTCATTTCAAAACTTCGAAGTTCAAATCGAAACCTTTTTCAGATAACTTTTGAAAACTAAAGGTAAATACTAAATTTTTGAAATATAACTTTAAACTTTTGCAAGAATAAATTGAAACCTAGATCGAATTTAAAAATTGCTTTTCACTGAATAAAATTAAGGCAACCAACCTCAATTTAAATTCTAAAAGCTATTTAAAATTCATATCTTGCATAATATTTTTTCTAAAACCCTATTTAAATCTTGAAAATTTTGCAAAATTCAAAAAAATCATTTAATTGGCTTAGTGTTTTCTGTGGACAACCCAAAATTACAATTGTGGGGTGCGACAGTCACATAGTCGTACCATATATATGGTGTATATGTGTACAATTATACCAGTTGGTACTTGGATGTCCTCGTTCTGGCGCTCTTCGTAGCACACTCTCGCCAGCACTATTATGAGTTCTCTGACCTCTCGGTGGTAGGTAAAGACAAGGATCAATCGGAGCACAGGGATTAAAGCCATACACTACATACAAGGGACTTACTTTGGTGCTGGAGTGTTCTGACATGTTATATGCAAACTCTTCGTCATGACCATGCATGATATACGGTGCTTGATTACAATTGCAATTTTATTGAAAAAGCTAAGGGCGCTTGTGCGATTCTTTAAAACAAAATATATATATTAAAGGCATGCAACACAACGACGTGAGTGCAAGTTGTTAGGGGTGGCTGGGCAGGCTTCTTTCAAATGGCCTCTTTGTACAAATCATTTCTGGGAAATCGTGAAAAAATCCAAAAAACATAGCAAAAGATTTTTCTAATTTGAGGGCATTTTTCGCGTGCTTCGCGGGCACAGGGTTCGAACCCGTGATGACTCCCTTGCATGTCCATATTGCATTTCAGTTCTCCATATATGATACTAGTAGATTGCACGCCTTTGCGCACCCAATGGAAGGTGGATCTGGAGATTGGCCAGAGTTGTCTCGGGCATTTGTGGGCACAGCAACATATTTTGAACAACGAAAATATATATACATCACATTTTATACCATATATTTCTATTACTGCTTTCTCATGAAATGGTACAATAATAAATAAGAAAAAGAGCTGAGATGAAGAAAAAAGGAAAAATTCATCAGATATTTGGATATCTTCATTCATCATAGACACTTAATGGTAACGCCTGCAATAAAAAAGAGAATATGGGTGTTATGTAGACAAAATATATGTTTAATTCATAGAGCAGAAATTAGGTAAAAGTTGCATAGCCAAGTATATACGGGCAAAAGTTTGGTTTCCCAAATATAAAAGAAGATATATCATCGGACGCAAAACTGATTTAAGAAGTGATGTCCGGAGTCACAGTCACGTGACATAGAACTCATGCTTTCACGTTCTCTAATATGGTACAAAATAGTTACAATTAGTAGGCATATATGTATACGTGAAAAAAGATGATGGGAAACTAAAAAGGGAACGAAATCAGAGAAAGCTCTGAATTTAGCTATTGTACTATGCGAGAACTTTGGTAGAATAATTTGGGCGGAGCAAAAATTTTTAAATAGATACAGAGTGTCGATACAACAAACTCTGATCAATAGGTAGAGTGGAGTGTAGGTAAAGCAGTGTTTAAGATCCATGGGATAGAAGTGAATTTTTAGCAAGTCTGATTAGGGACCATGAATATTCTTTTAAATGCATGGAACCACATATATAAAACTGCAAATAAGAGGGAGTAAGCACATTTGTGTATCCTATAGTATTTCTGGGTATCTGCTCGAAACAGCAAACAAGAATCATGCAAGAAAGGAAAGTGGGAGTAAGCATCCATTACCAGGATCGAGGGAGCCAATGAATTTGATCAAGATTCTGCAAACCAGACTTGGTAACACGACATAAATAGAATCAAGTTTTGACACTAAATCAGAGAATCCACAATTGATGAAAAAGCTGAGACAAAAAATGTGAAAACAACATTGCTCTTGCTGAGGCAGCAGCTCAACAAACAGATGCAACCGTTGACCTGTAATGTGTTTGATCAGAACATTAAATCAAAAAAAAATATTTGAATTGCAGTTGAGCCGTCATTTGAGAAGTAATTTACATATAAAGCATGGTAGAGACAGAGCTCCAGAGTGGTCATTAATCAAGCATGCTAAAATTTGAGACCACCAAAACCAAGATCTTGTGCTTATACAAGATATTTCTGGTGAAAAATATGTATCACTTTGATCATTTTCGACTGGTTGTTAGTTTTTTTTTTTTGGCAATAGCTTCCCAGAAGGTCCATTGGTCTACAAAATCGAATATTTTAAGAACACAACTTTACAAATCTGTCCATGTGTATTTGCGGTGATTCAGAAGTCAAAGGACATGTTAAGATGCTGGGTTTTTTTTGACATGTTAAGATGGTGGTTGATAGTGTAAAGAAAAGACAATAGCCTTACACTTCACATATTACCTAGGTACATCATCTGCATTGAGAAAAGCTGGAAGGCACCATTATAATCTGACAAACAAAAGGTGCAATCTAATGGTGCATTTATGCCCTCAAACTACGTGTGACAGTCTCCTTAAGAGTAGATGGAAATGCATTAACCAAAGGTCTGAAAGTATTAAGGTTAGAAAATATAATAAGACACAGTTGTGGGGATTCCTAAAAAAATGATGTAAGGATCTTTGTTCGTACAAATCTATATAGAAGGTAAAACTGTCTAAACTAAAACCCAATTCCAACTTTGTTCTCTTTTGCCATCCTAATAAAAGGGGTTACACATGGCTGCGCACCAATATTGGTCTTGCTGTACACTAATTTTTTTTTCCTATAACAGATAATAATCTTGAGGCACTTGTAGTACAAAGAAAAGATGTAGGGGAAAACTGACACATGGAGGCCTTTTTGGTAGATGACTGCAAGTAGGCGGAGCACGAAACTGAAACACAAATGCAAACCACTTCTCCATTACTTCCTACTGGAGGAAGGTCTACTAAGACCCAATGACACGCAGAACAATTGTAACCAATTTATTAGCACCTTTGGCACAGTTACTTTATTTTAAATATTCAATCTATTGCTCACAAAATTCATAGATGAAAAAGGTCAAATGGATGAACTATTTCTCAAAAATTAGAGATAACCTGATGGTCAAGATCAAATTCTTCAGAAATGGCATTAGGTTGAGTTGTATTGCCATGGGATTTAGTCTGTGACAATAGGCAAGCACCAAGAGCACAATAAAAATCAAAGAACACAAAGAATAGGTAGATAACGTGCATCAGGGCTTCGAAACGTGAAATATTACCTATCCGAATAATAGGCAGAAGAAATAAATACCTTGATGCATTTTAGCTCTATGTATTTCATTGCTCGCAGGTAGAATCGCCCAATGTAACCTGTGCAAGGAAATCTCAAGTTCATTCCTGTTATGTAATCCAATGACTAAAAATAACATGCCTACAAGCCAATAACAATAATAATTTAAAGAAGGATAAATCACTACTTTTTGGCCTATATAGTCTATGGAGGTTTTTTTGGCCTATATAGTCTATGGAGGTTGTGAAAAAACATGGATTATGTCAAGATGCAACAGGAACAATTTCATTTATTTGTATGCAGAATACTGCAATGTATAGCTTCACTTGGAATTAGCTAATTAGAGATGGCAAAACAGATAATTACCTTCTGAAGGCAGTACCACCATCATCATTAGGGCCAACGTAGAAGCTCTCTTTGAGGTCTCCTATAATATATCAAAATTCAGAAGGTAAATAAGAGGTTAAACATTTTTTCTATGAGGCGTATTTTTAGCAAAAGATGCATTTTTATTTCATCAAGGAAGACAGAACAAAATTACATGGACCAATCCACCAACAAAAGACAGAGCAAAAGATACTTTTTTATTTGTAACAAAATTATACATTGAACAAATGGGGCCACACATGTTAGAAAAAGTAGTTTATATTGCACGGAACAAAATCTTGGAGAGAACTTTATATTGCACAACATGTTAGAAAAAAAGTAGTTTCACTGTGACAGGCTGATGTTAGCAATTTTGTGGCACACACATCGACATGACAGTTACAGGGTTGAAACACGTCGCCTTGTTACAAACTGCATTAATTTCCTAAGAGAGAAAATTCACTTATAACTTAACATGAGAGATCATGCAGGCAGGAAGTTCCTCTGCAAACAAATGGGGCTACACAGTGCTGCTAGATTCAGCGATGACCAAAGTGAATAGTAAACCAAAGCAAGTAGCAAAAAAAGTGTAGGTTTATAGATAGGACCTTTGTTTTTGGAAAAGACTAATAACATTTTGTGCATGCAATTTTGTCAATTACTGAAACCAGTATATCTGAAAAGGCAATCTTAACACACTGTTGATACTATTGCAAACTATCATAACCAAAAAGCTGACAAGGCATTTGCATATTTGCTTAAAACTTGGAGCAACACATGATGCAATGTATAATAAATAAATAAATCTGTAGGGATACCAATGCATCATGCAGACTTGAGGTTTTTCTGAGTGGTCAAAGTAACGCATTGATGCACTGGCATTCTTTTGCTAACATGTGCATGCAAAATATACCTAATAATAAGCATAAAGTGAGAGCCTTTATGAAACCAAATCTCGACAGTGCATCACCGTACCTGAATTTCAACTGAGAATATGGCAACCTAAATCTGAAAGGCCTAACCACTACCATGGAAAACAGTTGGTAAGAACAACTCTTCACTAACTAAAACCCCACAGTGATGGTCCAACTTCAAGAGATGAAAATTGCAGTAGTAGAATGACATTTGAAGAGAAAATGCATTACTGACCGAACACAGGTTACTGGCCGAATACAGGTGTCTGCCAATTCTGTTCACTCCGATGGTCATCTCCTCTTCTGAATCCTTGCTGACCATTCCTGTAGAACTATTGCTTAGACTCAATCGATAACAACAAAGCAGTGCAAGCCCTCTTGATCTTATCATAAAAAATAATCATTAATGAGAAAAAATAATCATTAATGAGAACTTCTTTAGTATGAACCTAGACAGTGAATATGTGTTGCAGGAAAGGAAGGAGCACATACTAAAACATACATCTTCTCAAGAAGGTGCATAAAGCATGACGGAAGCAACCTGAGGATGCACGTCATCTTTATTGAGCAGAAAAAAATTATAGTTTCTTACATAAGATGAGATCGAAATATTTGTAGGATCTATTCGTGGTACTTTCTATTGTGTCAAACTTCAATGTATCAGATTTTATAGCAGATAACTACAAAGTATTTTTTATACATGTGTTAATATCATCGTACTTGGTAACTTCATTTTTATGGGGTGAGAGACAACTGTATACAAAATGAAAATAGAGGAACTGATACTGAGGACGTCAACGCACAGTGAACCAAAGCACCACAAAACTATGAGGCTATCTGCACAAATCAGCCTTTTTTTTAAATACAAAGAAATTGATCTAACTAAAAGTGTCTGGTAGAGCCATGGAAATAGAACCGTCAGTAATAATCAGATTTGTCCTCCTTTTGGAGGCATCTTTATAACACATACATGATTTAGCCATGGAAATAGAACCATCAGT
>DXKC01004079.1:0-10053 GCA_031170775.1 Cymbopogon citratus
TGACCCTCTTCTCGTGGCCCATAGCATCCTAAACCTGCTTTTGAATGTAAGTTTTAACCGTTTGGATCCTTGGTCATCTCCAGATGGCAGTTGGGAGCCGATCAACCCTGCATTTTAATGTATTTTGAACCATTTAGCAAGTACTGAAAAGAATAGAGCCTGTGACTTGGAGTCTAGAATGCTTTACCTTCCCAATTGGGATAGTTCAGGTTCCTGGAGCAGCAAATCTTGCAGGTTCTCAGCGCTAGCATCACTGTTAGCAGTAGAAAAGAGCAAGGTTCAGAAATTCCGCTGCCAAAAGATTTAGATGACAGGGGTAACATGAAATCGTAGCACACCTGGAATCAAGAGAGAGTAGCCTATGATGAATTGAGTTATCAGAGTCAATGTAAGTGGCAACTAGGCTTCCAGCATCTGGATGTGGCCAGCTTCGGGTGGTAGGAAATCTGAGAACAAATGTTCCTGGCTCCTTCAACAGTTCACTGGAACTTCTTAGTGCATTCTCAGCTTCTTCTATTGTAATCAAGCCCTCTATCCATCTAGGTGTTGTGCAATCCCACAGCTTTTTAATTTTCTCTCTCGACAATGAAACAGCCACTGGGTATAACCAGTACCATAGCCTGTCAAATTCATCTCTTCCGATGTCCTCACCACAACCAACAATGCCTCTTAAAACCTCAAGATCCTGAAACAGTGAATATTATGCAATTAACATTGCACCATACAAAAAGTATACAACCCTGAGACTGAGACTTAAGGTACTGAGGTCATGTAAATAAATTCTACCTGCTCTGACAAACCCCTACTCACAGAATGGGCAATGTTCGTAAATTTTGTTATGATCTCAGGAATGGCAGATGACCAAAGAGCACGTTCATTATTCTTCGAGATCATGTTCCAAGTGTCAGCACTTTCTCTGAGCAATCGCTTCGACATTAATATTTGGTTTCTAGAAGGGAAAAAATAAATTGCAAATTACTGTCAATAATACAAGGAGAGAGGAAAATTTTATTAAGATACAAGAGTTCAATTACCTGTGGTGGGAGCATCCACTATACAATGAGACTTGGTCTGCAAGTTTTACCAAGTCATCTTTGTTAACAGTAGGAGCTGCACCTCTAAGAAACTTTGACCGGTCGTATGTGCTGTCTAGACAGTATCTGAAAACCACAGCGTCTGAAAAGGTTTCAATACCATCATCTCCATCTGATCCACTCCAAGAACTTCCTGAATCAAAACTGTCATAGTTGGATGTTGAAGAGTCAGTCCTCATGACATTCTGTGCTTCTTTGCTTACCACAACCTTTCTGGCATTCTTATTCTGTAAACGGATAATGATTATCAAATCAAGAAGTCACAAATTAAGCATAATTTGACAAAGTAAGTAGGCTAGTTAATTCATTACCTGTGATACCATTTTGTGGGCCTCTACTACCTTCTCCATTCCACTTTCTATCTGGGAAAACATGGGTGTATGCAGACAAACTGAATGTTCACGACCATTAACTTTGTCCACACTAACAAACCCTTGTCCGTTATTGAGCAAATCAGTTTCATCTGCTGTTGCAGAACTCGTCCGCTTTCCAGGACCCAAGGGGCGGACGGTGCGGCTTCGAGATATACAACGAATTGGTTTGGAATATGTTTCCAGGAAAGGATATCTTTGCACGTGAAGCGTAGAGAATTGAATATGGAAGAGCTTATTGTCACATTTGGAAGAGAGCTGGAACAATCAGACACTACGTTATTATGGACAAGAAACAAGCAACTAACATCATAACTTCAAAAAAAATGTAATGATACAAATCATGTTTTACATGGCATGCTACAGCTCAACTTTATTGGATATGAGCATCCCTAGATTGTGGCTGCTGTCATGAGTATGTGCAGCAACAGCAGGGCTAAGGAACTGTTATTGCATAACATTTAAGCTTTCATTAGCAGACAGATTTGATACTCGAGATTCAAAAGGTTTTAAATTGCACACAAATCAAATTTACAGAATTAGTCCGTACGTAGTATTAGTGTCCGTACTAGATATGGCGTATGGCCATTTTATTTTAATCCTTTGACATGCCATTGACAGTGCTAACTGTTCAACAGTTATGCCTGTGCTGTAATGGCCTAAACCATATCATAATGGACTAGATTTGCTTGCCACTTGTTTTTGTGGTTATTTTCTGTTGCCTTAGGTTTGCTACTTGATTAAGTATTCTTTCAGGGGTCAGGGGTGGTATGCGTTTAAAAGGGGGGAAATCCTTCGGAATATGCCTTCCAAATTCATTCATACAGAGGAAAGCGCCATCTCCATGCACCATAAGTAGTTGCAAATTGCAACGGGGTGCGTTACACACACATGCCAAAACAGCCAAACATAGCAAGCAGCTGCAGCCTCTGCTAGCTATAGCACTACTAAGAGAATCATTAAAAAATACGCTTCCGACAGCAACACATGAAAAGACAAATAACTTACGCTGTACATCAGAGACATACAGACAGTGACAAGTAATTCCTTTTTGTGTCCAATGCAAACTGAAGCTGTATACATAATAAGGAAGGTTTACATATGGAGATACTCACCTGCGATATCTTGAGTTTAAATAGTGCTCGCCCACGAATAATTGGTAGAGGCCTGCTTATAGCTGCGTATTCGAGTCCTTCACAAGTAATAAGCAAAGGAGGCTCGGAATCATCCCTTGATTTTGCAACTACTGTTCCATCATCAGCATATACAAGTGAAGCAATGACCTAGAAGATGCATAAAAGTTTGTAAGAACACTACGCAAACAAATAAATCAGTATGACTAGATTTAAAATAAGTAAAAAAAATGAACCTCTTTATCCTTCGCAGGCTCACCAAAAACATTGGTTAGTACTACTTCCAAAATAAAGTTTCTCCGGCAAGATGCCTGCATCAATAAATTTCCATAATTAGGGCTATTTTTTATTTAATCCATCATAAGACACAAGTAAATATTTGCTACTATTATTTTTTCCAACTCAAGTGCAATTTTTCAGGTTGCTTTTTACCTGCCATGTTTTACTGAAAGTATCCTCTCTCAGAGAAAAAAATGAAACACAGAATTCTGCCATCATGTATGAGTTATGACATGTCAGCATCTTTGTTTACCTTCCCACCAACGATGCTCCAAATGCCATCATCACCCTCTTCGATTCCATCGGAGCATGAATAGTCAATAGACAACTTAAATGGTGGGTTCTGCAGTTCAATGAGAAAAATCACAAAGTCTGCATTTACACAAGCACAAAATCTACATACCATTGGCTTAGATAAATCACCTTTGTGTATTGTTGTTTTACAGTTCCTAGTACAGATGAAACCTCAATATCATAGATATAGCCTTCAAGTTTTCCATCACTTCCAACTAAGCTAATTTGGTTTGCATCATCCTGAATGTCTGGCCCATCAAATAGTGAACAAACGGGGGCCTCAGCAGTTAGGGAACCATCAATGTGAAGACGCAAAACATTTTCAGTAACCTGACACAGGCAGGTACAAACCAATGTTATTGTTATGTTATAAAACCACCACTTGATGGATGTTGCATGCTATGTTTTTCTTTCCTCTAAAAATTAAGGTGCACACAAACACAAAAGAAATAAAAGCAGGGAAAGTGTCAAACATGTTGAAATTTGTGCTTTCATTTGGGGCTACAAATGAAAGGGTATTTGATAAGGGGGGAGGCCTACGGACTACAGTTGTTTACATCATACCATACCTCACACCCAATGTGGAACCATTTCTCAAGAGGGCATTCACTCGTAGACGACAGATTGGTTGTGTCAGTCCATGGGTAAGAACTAGCAGGACCAGGAGCTTCTTTGTGCAGCCTCACCAATGGGAAGAGAAGCAGTTTATTTCCTTCACCTAAAGCAAGAAACGGCAGCTTATTGTCATCTCCTGAAGTGATCTGCACAATCAACAACTTCAATCGATTAGCACCATTTATGATGATGAGGCTTCACAAAGGAAACCTAGAAAAATAAAAGTACCCTTCACTTTTACAACGAAAATGTTTTCCCTGAAACCGTATCAATCAATAAACACGAAAATCCATCAATGACGTAGTGGAATCGACTACAGACTGCTAGGATTTTTTGCTGTGCTACGAATGCTGCAAAAAGGGTAGCCTGGGTCTTGTAATAGCCGAGTGATTTGGAGGGTCTGACAGCATTTAGCACCTAAAATCGAACAATCAAAACAGAATCCGAGACAGCGAAAGCAGCGCATCGTTGCTCTCCTCCAGTACCCATCCCGGAAACAAAAACAATTCCTGCAGAAACAATCGCCTGGAAACTACGCAATAATAACTGCGAAGGGAGAGGAATCCACCCAACCTGGTGCAGGATCACCGCGGACGGCCTGGCGGAGCTGGACAGGTAGAGCCAGAAGGAGACGGCGAAGCCTCCTCCCCCGCCGGCTCGGGCCGCTCCCGGGTCCAGCTCGACGCGCACGCCGCGGAGGTCGCGGTAGCCGTCACTCCCGCCGCATTCCGACTCCGGCGCCGCCATCGCCCCCACAGAGGCAGAGGCGGGTGAGGGTTTTGCCCACCTCTGCCGCCGTCTTTGGGATGGTCCGTCCGTTAACGGTTTGTTTGTTGCCTGGTGAATGTGGACTGGACTGGGGTGAGGTGGAGGTGGGGTGGGGGAAGTTGGGTGGAGAAATAATGGAAGAGATCTGGAGCCGTCGGTTTTTTCGGTTGCGATGCTCCTGGTTGCGATGCTCCGGATGCTCAAAAAAAAAAAAAGAAGAAGAAGAAAAAGAAACATACAATCATTTAGCGTTACGATGCTGGATAAAAAATATTGTGAAAGGGAAAAATTGAAGTAGTTTTGATAAAACTTAGGTCAAACATTAAAATATAGATTACAAATAAGTTTTAGGTTATTAAGTTTGGACATGTAAAAACCATATGAACAGATTTGTTTTGGAAAGTACTTTCATAAAGTATACATATATCATTTTTTTTAATAATTAATTTTTTAGAAAATAAGAAAAATTATGCTTTGTAGACCATGTTCTCGCCCAAAAATGATTTGAATTACTAATATGGATGGAACACTGTTTACGTGATTTTCCACGGAGACTTCCATCTTTCTAGACTATTCAAATTTAGTGGTGGATTGGTGTGAGAGCAGACAGAGCTCGAGAAGCTCTCCTTTCATTTGTGAGAAGAAGGAAGGAACGAAGAAGAAAAGGACCCTTCTCCTCACTAGCGTTATGTATAAAAGAATAAGTTGAAACCAGAACAAGTGCTCATTGCATCCTAGGCTGCATCTCCTCCTACTTCTAGTCGTGTTTTAGTTGGGAGTGCACCTCCTTTTGTACCTAGTGGTACTTAAAGAGATGGCCATAGGATAGGCTAGCATGTCGGGCGTAGAGAAGTGAGATAAGGTGGTGGAAACAACGTCTCGGTTGGTTTGAATGTATCATCCATGGTACGACGTTTTTCTCTCGTAACAATTCAGCATCATCCAACCTATCAACCACAGGAACGACTTGCAAAACATGTCAAGTTAACCAATTGACGATAACCAACTACGAACTAGGTAAGGATAGAGGTGGTGGCTTGGTGTGAGTGGAACAGAGGCGGTTGGCATGAGCTAGCAGATTCTTGCAAAATCGTAAGAGAGCTTGAATAGCGATGATATCGGTGTTAGCCAAGGAAGTTAGCAGGAATCCAAAATTGGAGTACTCGGTGGTTACCTGATATGGAAGGTTTTGTTTACCCGCTACGACGCTCATTTGTGCCCGACTGAGCACTGCACCAAATTCGAGCCGGCAATAACGTGGGCAACGTGGGCGTCGCAGCTCTCGTCCATTCCTTTCTAAACACGGTCGTCCTGGCTTTCGCGTCACCCAGCATCGGAGTGGGTTATTATTTAAACTGCCTTGTCCCTAACAGTATTTATTGTACCCACCACAGCATCAGGATAAAAGTTTGTCTTCCCTCTGTGTCACAGTTTTCAAACGTCAAAGACAGAGAGATAGAGAGGGAGTACATATTATTAGGGGCCCTTGAGCCCCCACTCCACCGTTAGCACCATCCCTCTACTATGAGGTGCGGGTCGTTAACAGTCGCAAAACTCATATCCAACAAGTATGAAATGAAATTTAGTAAATGCATTTTTCTGCAAGGTGTCCTTGTCACAGGCACACAAACCCGAGCGTGTTCCCATTTCACAGCGAACACCCATGAGTTGATTGCTAACTCTTGAAGGCGCACAGGTGGCGACGATCCATGCAACCGCGTTGTTTCCGTGTTGGAACTCGAAGTATGGTTGTCGTTCTTGTGTCCGGGAACGTCGAGAGGATAAGCGTCACCGTCCCTGCGGATGCACGAATGTTCAGGTTACCTGCAACATGTCGAGCAGGAATGGAATGGATTATGTTTTTCATTCTTGTTAAAAAATGTATGATTGTGGCCTTGTGGGCTAGGAACGGATTGACCAGAGAGCGCGGCCAAGCCTCAAGTCTATTCAAGATTAAGCATAGACAATCGCACGGCATGGCGAGCGAGCCGGACACAGGACAAATGACACGTCTGTCAAAAAAGATGGCCAAATGGGATTCACGGGCGGCGCCATCTGGGAGCTCGCTTTGACTTCGCCATTTCTTGATCTGCACTTCTGCAGCTGCTGCATCATCGGCGGCCGAGTCAATCCAGTGAGGCGAGAGTGGCATAAAAGCTCCTCCGTGCCCGCATGGCCTCGCCTGCCTGCCAACCGCCCGCCCCCCTCGTCTCCCTCCCTCCCACTTAAACGCAACCGCCTGCCCTGCCCTGCCCAGTGCCCACACACGGAAAAGCGACGACGAACGAACCAACGAGCACAACCGCCCACGCGCGGAGCCGAGTCCAGCAAGCGGTGACGTGACCGCCGTGATCCCAAGATGCTCGCGGCGGGAGGAAGCCGAGGAGGAGGAGGAGGAGGGGTTCCCTGCGCCGCCGCGCCGGCGCTCGTGGTGGCGGTGGCGGTCCTCGCCCTCAGCGCCGGTGCCGCCGCCGACTTCTTCTCCCCTCTCGCCCCCATCTTCTCCCCCGTCATCAGTAAGCGCGACAAGCACCTGAGTCTCCGAAGTCTGAACCCCGATCCTTGACGATTCTTCTCATTCGGTTGCAGACTCCATATGCAGCACGGTGGCCTGCGGGCAGGGCAACTGCACGGTGGCGCCGGGCACGCTGGGCTACCGCTGCGACTGCCGCCCGGGATGGAAGCAGCTCCACGTCGGCGACAACCTCACGTTCCTGCCCTGCGTCATCCCCAACTGTAAGCAACAACACTCTCCTCTCCTCCGATCCATCCATCAGCTCACTCCTCCTCTGTATCTGTCTCTGTATTGTAAACTAAAGTAGGACAATTAAGTACAGCACATAAGTTCTAATCAGTGATCCACTGAAACTGAATATTCTGCTTTATTTACTAGTCATCACTCTCGCGTAGCGCGTGTGTTGCGTTGCCTGTGGTTGGGCTAGCTTACAAGTCACGAATGGCCAGCCGACCAGCCCAGCTGAGCTAACACCATCCGCACCGTGCGTGCTTCCTTCTTGTTTGTTGCCGTCAGGATCGACTGTCACCCCAGCTTCTCTTCTCTTATTTGCTTTTATTTGGCTATATGCCTATATACTATATGATCATTTTACTCTATGATGGTCCGGCTGCGTATGGAGATATTGGGAGAGTAGTGCGCACTCATCATCAGCTCATTCATCGGTAGGTAGGCTCCCTGATGTTCTGCTCCGGCCTGCCAGCTCAAAGGTCTTCATAGCGGATATGTGAATAATTCGGTACAGAATCATAGCAAGGCTTCACCTAAAATTTCAGGACATGAGACGCATCTGAAAAGGTCAATCTGATGCGGGGGGCTGCAGTTGTACTTTGCAAGCATTATGCATCCACATGTATTGCGTGCAAACCCAATTGGGACTACCGGACTAATATAATGTCTTTTTCTGAATCAAAAGTAATAGCAATGTAATATTCGGCAAGTCCTTTTTTGAGTCAGTCAACCTTGGGAAATACTTTCATCATCAGGAGTGCAAAAGTCTGAATGCATATAGACTTCATTGGACCTTCTGTGTCTCTGTGCCTGTGAATTTCAGTTTCGTTGTCAGTCTACGGTCTCTTCTACTGAAAAAAAGGACTTCATGAGAAAACGATTTCGTAAGCTCAGGGTGTGTCTCCATCAGTAAGAAAAACTGAAAAAGGATAGCATTCTTTGGAGAGTTCGGGCGCAGTATCGTTTTCGGAGTGCCTTTATGCATTTTACGCCACAAGGAATGCTGCTGAAAATTACATGATGCCTTTTATTTGTCAATTTATTTATTCGGCCTGTATATATTCAATTCAGCCTGCACCTTCCCGTGACTTCTGAATGAATTGCCTGCACCTACCTCTATCTTCCAACACAACATACAAATTTTACAAGAATAACCGTCAATATCCTTATAGCAACAGATTTCATTTTGTCCTGGCCACAATTTTATTAATGCGCCCTCGTATCATTTCAAATGATCAGACCATGAAATTTCCTTTCAGGTTCCATTGACAGCTCCTGTTCCAGTGGTTCACCAGCACCAGCACCAGCACTAGCACTGACGCCTTTGCCAGCACCTAAAAACTTCTCGCTCGACCGTAATTTCCACATCTCATTGCTCCTGAAATATATATATGATTTTGTTGTAACCATTATGTTTTCATGCCATGTGTCATTCTAAATTCCGCATCTGCCATTCCATACCTACAGCTTGTGAGCTAGCATACTGTGGCGCTGGAGGCACATGTAGGAAGAGCGGCTCTGGTTTCAGCTACCACTGTGACTGCAAGGAGGGTTACGGCAACCTTCTCAACATGACCATGATGCCTTGCTTTCAGAACTGTAAGATCAAACGCCACAAGCAATTTGCCTTCCGAAACATAGGCTGCCATATTTCATCCCCTGATAACTCATGGCACCACTTCAGGTTCCTACGGCGCAGATTGCGCAAGCATAGGTATCCATCCCTCAAACAGCCCTCCTGCACCACCTCCACCTGGCTCTGAGAGCATTTCTAACCAAGGCAATGCAGGAGCATCAGGTACAAAGTTCTTTCAGATGTCAATCAGGATATGCGTGTGTGTTTTCATGCAAGGAGTCAGGTAACTAACCTACTGTTGTTGCTCTGCAACTCTACAGGATCCATTTCACAGAGAATTCTACTCCCACTGCTGCTGCTGGTCTCACTGGCTGTCGGTCAGGCGATGTAGATTGAGGATGGAGCATCCCACGGTAGCACTAGACTGTTTTTATCCACGGGACAGGATAGAGTTGATAGCTTGTTAGAAATACACTTTTGGATGTGCGTTGTACTGCTGCATAGTTACATTTTGGCGATTGATTTGCAGTATTGGAGATGTTGTTACCCGGACCATTTTATGTCGATATGGAATAAAGTGCTTCTGTGAATACTGGGATAAATAAACTGACTCTTCATTGGGTAATAACTGCACTGAACTTCTGATCACATTCAGATAAGATTATGTCAAAGCCTTTTGCTTCAGAGTTCAGAGGACAGATGATAGTGTTCTTGCTTCGTTTTTTTTATATATATATGACTTTTGGGTGACATTGGTATCCGAATGTTCAGATCTTTTTTTTCTTCAGAGGACAGAAAAAATTAGGCTATTTCGATGTTTTGGATTTAGGCATTTAGCATTCAGTTCATCATTTCCTTTTTCTTCTACTCTTACAAAAACAATTAGTAATAAAACTTGTAGTTAAAATAAAAGGAACAAGCTATGTTTTCGTATTTGCTATATCACATTCAGATAATATTTTTTGTTGCTCTTAAATCCCTCCTGTTTCCCTTCAAAATATAAGATCTTTTCCTCCTCTCGGTTTCTTCACAAAAGCGAACCACCTAACGGGCCATAATGCGAACGGTAATAATGGGCTGCGACCCTGCGACGTGTAAGTGGCCCAATTAGTCCTAGTGCCTTTTCATGGGCCACAAATTTTCCATCAACATATGGACCTCAATAGCTTCTTCAGTA
>DXKC01004082.1:0-12464 GCA_031170775.1 Cymbopogon citratus
TAGTACAAAAAAGACAACTTTTCCAAGTCAAGCAGGATGAAGATAAACATTTAATCGAGGTTGTATAGATCCAAGAGATCTACAGCATTTGTTAATTCGCTGATTGATATATTCTCAAATAACTAATGTGTGTATACATCAACCATGAGTCTGAGGCTACAAAAAAAGTATAGTCTTTGATTCACATGAGCAAGCGATACTCATCATATTTAAGAAACGGAACAAATATGATGTTGCTAAGGTTTTGTCATGTGTAGAGTTGAAGCTAAGTATGTCATTACTCATCTACTATCTCTTTCACAAAAAAATAAAAAAATAAAAATAAAAATAAAAATAAAAATACTCATCTACTATCTAGAGAACTCTTATAGAAAAAGGGCAATGTCTTTCTAGCATGCCATGGAACCTGTCTTCCAACACATACCATATAATCCAATTAAACTGATAACTAAGTGTCAAAATTGACTAGGTGCCATGTCATCTCTAGCTCATCTGTTGTTTGGCAAAAATCCAAGAGCTGAATACGTACAAGAGCTCTCGCATGTATAAATAGGCCCCAAATCAGTAGTTAATCCACCACCCATCTCACTAAGAGCAAACTTGCCAAGAGAAACACACTAGCAACGTCATAGCAACAATGGCTGCCAAGATATTTGTCCTCCTTGCGCTTCTTGCTCTTTCGGCGAGCACTACAAATGCGTTCTTTAGTAGTCCACAATGCCCACCTTCTCCTACAAATGCTATTATTCAACTAGCCCTAGCAAACCCAGCCAGCTTCTTGCAGTTGCAACAACAGCTTCCTATAGACCCACCGGCTGCAGCGATCGCCGCGCCATACCTGCAACAACAACAGTTGCTACAATTCCTACCAGCGCTCAGTCAGCTAGCCGTGGTGAACCCTGCTGCCTACTTGCAGTTGCAACAGCTCCTTCCTATAAACCCACTAGCTGCAGCCCTCGTCGTTCCATACCTGCAACAACAACAGTTGCAACAATTCCTTCCCGCGCTCAGTCAGCTAGCTGTGGCGAGCCCTGCTGCCTACTTGCAACAGCAACAACTGCTTCCATTCAACCAACTAGCGAACATCGCCGCTGCATACCTACAACAGCAGAACCCACTTCCGTTTACCCAGTTGGCTCTCGCAAACTTTGCTTCCTACTCCCAGCAACAGCAAGTGCTGCCAGTTAATCCATTAGCCGCCGCCTTCCTGCAGCAACAGTTACTGCAAGTTAACCCATTGGCAGTGGCTAACCCATTGGCTGCCTCCTTCCTGCAGCAGCAACAATTCATGCCATTCAACCAGATGTCTTTGATGAACCCTGCCTTGTCGTGGCAACAGCCCATTTTTGGAAGCATCTTCTAGATTACAAATGAGTTGTACTAAATAAGAAAGTTTTGTTGTCAGTCGTGTAACTTTTGAGAAATAATCAACAATCTGATGAGATTTTTGAGTCTATTTGTTAATTGTTTTCTTTATATAATCAATTGAAAACATCGAATCATGACTATAGGCATGTGCTTGATTAATACGTAGACAATACCATATTACATCATTAATCTCATGATGTGTGAGGCCGACCTCTCTTGAATGTTCTCATTCGGCTGTGTGTTGTGGGTGTTTGTAAGACTGATGTGATTGTACGTGTACGTTGTTGTACTTGCATCTGTGCTATGTTGTTTCCGGGCAAACAAGGACACATGCATATACACTTTGACCATCTTCCTTCAAATCGAATGAAGTTTGAATAAACCTATATATGCATCCTAATTATTGTTTTTAGTGAATATTTGGTGCATCTGTTTTTATGCAATGTCATAGCTGGAGCAAAATTGCAAGCCACCACAATATTGTAGACAAATAAGGAAGTTCTTGGAGCCCATGAACTTGACCTGGCCATGGTCATAAAATTAAGAAACAATTTTGAAGATCATAACAACAAAGTATGAAACTACACCGAGTTCAATATCCAACAAGTAATTTAAAGCAAATTTTCTGACTGACACCAAACTTGCATCAAATTGCCCCCTCAACATAGTAGCTCACTTTTGTGCTAGATAGCATTAGCAAAGATGAATCTTTGCTGATGGACACCACACCCACTAAAATAAGATTCGGAGTGGGGCTATCTAAATCCAAAAGTAACGTCCCGAGCAACACCAACCGTGCGTCCACCGCTATCCTGCAATTTTGAACAGAGAGAACCCACTTGGAGTGTTATTCCGACTCCTTGCTTAGTCCAATGGATTGTCATTTTCGATCATCTAAGTGTATAATGTGAAATTTTTCATGGTCTAAATGTTAGGTATAAACAAATCATGAAGTTTAGTACCGACATGACTTTCACATGGAGTAGCTCATAACACAAGAACCAATAAAACCTTCACTCACATATCATAAAGTTGATCAAATATCTTATCTTACATATTTGAGCACCCATAAATTATATGGAATGACGAAATACTTTACTTTATAAATAAAGGGAACATGAATGGAAGCCATGAATATTTTTTTTGTCTCGCTCTGATTACGTGTCAACACAAGTTACGTCTTTAAAGTGTTTTAGCCATATTTGATTTACTTAGCCTAAAAGTGGTGCCCCATCTTAGCGATTAAGGTTATTAGCCTAATGTTCTAAAATTTTGGGACATGATTCCGCTTCTATAGGGAAATCCAAAATCTCTTCGAGTAGACTTTGAGGAATTAAATATGTGTACCTATGTGCTCATTTATTAGAGCAAAAGAATATGGAGGAGTGTGTTGTCATGGGAACTTCAGGTTTGGATGTTGTAGAGTTTTTTTACAACATAGTTGAGCAAGGTTTACGTTAATGATCATGTTGTTTTTCTTCTCGAATGGATCTATGGCTCGGAGCCCTACCTTTTGCTTCGAACGGCTAGGAGGTTGGCCATGATCCTCTTTATGTGTATACTAAAGGGTAGATTCATATTGTAGATGGTCGAAGGATCAAAATTGCCAACAAATTTATCATTCTCCGTACTATATGGAGATAATTAAACTTTGACTTTGGTGAAATCTAGATGTACATTATCTATTTGAATGGGAGTTCAATACATATACTAGCTCCGCTCCAGTTTATTATTAGTTGCCTCTCTAGCTTTTTGGTAAGGTTATCTTATCGAACTTTTTCATATTTATTAAAAAAGATACTAAAAATCTCGAACATCAAGTTTGTTTTATTGAATTATTCATGACATGTGTCTTGATAGTGCATTTTTGTGGCCAAATTTTATTTAAAATTGTTCCAAAGTTCAGCAAACTTGATTTTAGACAATATTAAAATGAATTGTAATAGAGAACGAAGTGCGTGGCAGTGCCAAGTATAGTAAAAGCATTCCAACTTTGTATATTTTGTGTGTGTGCATGCATTTTATACATACTAGGACTTCAATTAGTCACTGTCGTGTACCATTTGTTCATTCATTGCTTGGTAAACCCTCACATGGCTAATGTGTATACTTCAACCATGACTACGATGCTACAGCAAAGTGCTTTAACAAAGGCTTTGATCCACATGAGCAAGTCATAACTTTACATACTCATCTTGTTTGTAAAGTGGAACAAATATGATGTGGCTAAGGTTTTGTCATGTGAGACATGAAGTTATTTTCTATGTCATTACTCAAGTATCTAGAGAACTCCAATAGAAAAGGTCATGTTTATCTAACATGTAGTCGAAACTATCTTGCCAACACACACCATATAATCCAATAAAACAGACCAAGTTCCAAAATTGACTAGGTGCCATGTCATCTCTAACTCAACCATACTTTGGCAAGTGATGTCTCACTTGTATAAATAGGCCCCAAATCAGTAGTTAATCCACCACCCATCTCAACACTAGCAACGTCATAGCAACAATGGCTGCCAAGATATTTGTCCTCCTCGCGCTTCTTACTCTTTCGGCGAGCACTACAACCGCATTCTTTAGTAGTCCACAATGCTCACCTTCTCCTACAAATGCTATTATTCAACTAGCCCTAGCAAACCCAGCCACCTTCTTGCAGCTGCAACAACAGCTTCCTATAAACCCACTGGCTGCAGCGATCGCCGCTCCATACCTGCAACAACAACAGTTGCTACAATTCCTACCAGCGCTTAGTCAGCTAGCCGTGGCAAACCCTGCTGCCTACTTGCAGCTGCAACAGCTCCTTCCTATAAACCCACTAGCTGCAGCGGTTGCCATTCCATACCTACAACAACAACAGTTGCAACAATTCCTTCCCGCGTTCAGTCAGCTAGCCGTGGCGAGCCCTGCTGCCTACTTGCAACAGCAACAACTGCTTCCATTCAACCAACTAGGGAACATCGCCGCTGCATACCAACAACAACAACAACCACTTCCATTTACCCAGTTGGCTCTCTCAAACGTTGCCTCCTACTCCCAGTAACAGCAGGTGCTGCCAGTTAACCCATTGGCAGTGTCTGACCCATTGGCTGTCGTCTTCCTGCAGGAGCAGTTACTGCCAGTTAACCCATTGGCAGTGGCTAACCCATTGGCTGCCGCCTTCCTGCAGCAGCAGCAACAATTCCTGCCATTCAACCAGATGTCTTTGATGAACCCTGCTTTGTCGTGGCAACAACCCATTTTTGGAAGCATCTTCTAGATTACAAATGAGTTGTACTAAATAAGAAAGTTTTGTTGTCGGTGTGTGCAACTTTTGAGAAATAATCAACAAACTGATGAGATTTATGTGAGTCTATTTGTTAATTGTTTTCTTTGTATAATCAATTGAAAACATCGAATCATGACTATAGGCACGTGCTTGATTAATACGCAGACAATACCATATTACCTCATTAATCTCATAATGTGCCAGGTAGCTACCTCTTGAATGTTCTCATTCGGCTGTGTCTGTGGATGTTGTTGAGTACTTGCATCTTTGGTATGTTGTTTTTGGTGCATCTGTGGTATGTCGTTTTAGGATAAAGTCAAGGGGACATATACTTTGACCATCGTCTTTCAAATCCAAGGCTTATATACAAAGCAAAAACATGTTGTTCACCAGGGGTAGCTCATAAGTCATAACACAAGAACCAATGTAACCTCATCATACGTCACAAAGTTGGCCCAATATTGTATCTTATATATTTGAGTACCCACAAAACAAATTACAATAGAATCATGAAATATTTTCCTTTGTAAATGAACATGGAAAGAGTTATTTCTTCATCTCCTACACTTAGCTTGTGATAGCATCATCATCCTCAATTCTCAATTTTACTATTGCATGTAGCTCATTTACAATGACATTAGCTCATTTACAATGACATTGAGTTTTCAAAACATCTCTGGCACACTTTCATCTTCTTGCATATTGAACTTGGCACTTATATAATGATTGAAGATATAGAGTTTGGCTTCCTTGATATAGAGTTTGGCTTCCCGTCATAGGAAACCTCAAGCTTCTTCCATGTCTTTGATTAACTTGAAAGTATTTGGATCAAGAGCTTCATAGATCGCATTGAGACCTTGATCATTCAATTGCAAGTTTTCTTCCTCTCTTTGGGTAGGATCTTTCATGTCCAGACAAGGAACTCCTCTACTATACTACTCATATTTGTCGGTTCATACTCTTTAGGTACAAGCACAACCTCTTCTTCCAATAATCATAATTTGGTTTTGTGGCATAGGAAAAAAGAATCGCCGAGCAATATAAGAATGATTTATAAATAAACTTGTCAGAGTGCAGTACCTCGCCCTGTTCGTTTGGTCGTTTCCGGCTGGCTGATTCACACTGGTGCTGATTTGTTGTGAGAGAAAAACATTATTGAATCGCTGGCTGATAAGTGCTAGTAGTCCAAGCGAACATGGCGATAGATTGGTCACTCCTCTTTATTTGGTTCTAGTCCATCAACTCCTCTTTAGAAATTTTTATGGTATACTATTAATATATTTGACTAATAAAAAATACTTGTATTGAATTGTATGTTTTTGTTTATTTTCTATAAAATTGACATAAAAGATCCATTGTAGTCTATATTTAATGATCATAAACTTATTCATTACTTTTTCAAGGGGCTGACTTATATATTTTTCATATATATTTATATTTTCACTTTGCATGGCACCTTGTATATTTTAATATCCAATTAGTTTGAAACCTTGTCATTAACTATGGTCTCTCTGGTTGCATCACATATATATCAACAGAATCACTTGCGCCCGGACATCCGACGCTAGCCCCATCCGGACGCCTCGCCTCGCCTAGTCGCCTGCCAACTGTGCCTGCCCGTGACGTGTTGGTCCCCTCGCCTCCTCGTGCCCTGTTGCCGCTAGGCCCACTCCTCCTGCCCTGCAACCTGCCCTGCCATGCAAAGAGAGGAGCACGACATGTGGCCTAAGTCGTGCCATTTTCCCCAACCTATTCCACCACCATTGCCGCCATAGAGGCAAGCTCGGTAGGCTCAGGCTCTAAGCGAACTCGGCTCAAACCTCCTCCGAATGAGACTCCGCAAGCGAATCAAAAGATGGTGCCTCTTTCAGTTCTTTCACCTCAAAAGCTAAGGCATGCACATAAGTTTGAAGTACTATGCAGATCAGAGTACCGACCAAAATAATGTGCACCAGCACACATGTATACAACCATAAGGACTATTCAAGAATGAAGAGGGGAAAAAAAAACAGGAGTCCCAATAACAAAACTCAGTAGTGTATATCTATAGACAGTTCTAAGTCCACAAGGTCAAACCCTGGGTGCCTGTAGAGGGTCACTTGAATTTTGGGGAGAGCACCTCAAGTCCACCCATATAGGGTCTTAGCGGCTCTGGAACCACAATCGACCCATCTTCCTGCTGAAAATTCTCAAGAATGCATACAATCAGACGAGGCACTGCCACTGCTGTTGCGTTGAGCGTGTGCACAAACTGAGTAGGGCCTGAGCCAGCTCCCTTCCCTTTCTTGGTGTTTGTTGATGGAGGCTCCAAGGGTGATGGACGGTAACGGATGCCAAGTCGCCTGCTTTGGTAGTCGGTACAATTTGACGCACTGGAGATCTGCAAAATTTGATCTGGAATCATCAGAATGGTTCAAGGAAATGTTGAGAAGACGAATACAAGCCTGGTAAACTTGCCCCTTACCTCCCCATAACGCTCTAGACCAGGCATCCACGCCTCGATGTCAAATTTTCGATAGGCTGGTGCACCCAGATCCCCAGTTGCCATGTCCAGAGTTCTATAAAAGGGGAATGTTGCCACTGGCATTAGTACATCTGTGGCATGGAATTTCCTCTCAAAAATGGTCATGGCACAGAAATTAAAAGGAATAGGAAGCACTTGAAATGGAGTCCGAGTGATGCATAAAGATCCTCTTCAATTGTAATAAGTTCTTCATGCAATTTGTCACTTTCCTCTGGCCGACAGAATATGAACATCTCAACCTTGCTAAATTGATGTACCCGATAGAGTCCCCTGTCCATGATAAAATGGTAAATTTAGCAACTTTACAAAACGCGGTGTAAAATTAACTTTAATGCAGAGCATGTGAAATTTTGCATTTATCACAGTTTTTAAGCATTCGAAAGAAAAAGAACCAAATATACATGTTCATATAATGGTAAGGAGAACAGACCAACCTAGTGGCAGCACCTGCTGCACCAGCTTCTGTGCGAAAACAGTGTGAATATGCCACATATTTTAAAGGCAACGCAGATTCAGCAAGTATTGAGTCCATGTGAATGCCTCCAACAGGAATTTCAGCAGTGCCTATGAGACACTGATCACTGTCCTCAATTGAGTAGACCTGCAGAGCGAAGTGCAAGCAATCATTTTAGCACACGTCAAACAATAACTAAAAATGTATCTATGGAACCAAGAAGGAACTGAAATGGTTAAATTGAGCAGCATATGACACCACAGAGACATATCAAGGGTACTCCAATACTTCATAGTCAGGCAAGGTTGAAATTTTGGGTCACATGTGGTCAAATTTTCTAAATTTGCTAGGGGCATCCTTCTGGATTATATTAATACATTTATCTCAAATGGTAGTTTCACTTTCATAATAATATAACTTCATTGTCATTTTTAATACATGTACTATAATAGAAATAGTGGCTAGTACTATGTTTCGGCGACTCCATTGATGCCAAAAACAGAAACTATGTTGTGATGACAGTTGACAGGGCTATAACAAAATACCAAACAGCTGTTAATGCAAACATAATGTAAGAATAAAAGCAAGTCATCAGACCAGAGAATGTGCTAACATGGTTATTCTCATGTCATGTCTTTTATGATACAAATAACTAAATATTAAATACCATCCTTAACAGGGGAGTCCATACCTGGGTGTTTTGGGCCCTTGGCTGGAAGCCACATTTCTCAACAACAGATGATCTTACAATCTCTGGAGTTATGAGTGGTGTGAAACCCTTCTTGGAGACCTCTGAAATAGCCCAATTTACTAGGGCCATCTCCAACAAAACAGCTTCATTCTTTAAGTAGTAAAACTTTGAACCACTGACCTGTGCAACACAGTACAGACCTTTACTACAAAGAAAAGACCAAATAATAAATCCGCTTATAAAGGAACTTAAAAAAAACATGGGGGAACCCCCATGGCATTGCGCTAAGAAGACCCTTCTCACACATAGATGGAGAAACAACGCCAAGGCTGGCTGCCCTGGACGTGCCACTGAGCATCCAGGACACATCTGTTGCCAGTTTGTATCTCGCTGAAAACAACTCAAATGGTACACGAATAACTCAGGAACACAGCTGACGAGGGGTGTTCCTTAACCCAAACCAGTTTGAATTTGCTCCCAGGGAGTCAAACCCAGGACCTGAGGTGCTATTAAGGTTGTGTGCCCACTAGGCTACAGACCTGACAAGGCAGACTAACTAAACATAAGTTTTCAGAAAATTTTAGATCAATTAAATTGATGTCATGCAGTTTGAATTTTTAGTTGTATCTGAAGATCTTATTGAGCAACTTTCTGCAGTGTGTTACCCTACGTAAATGTACAGTGGAAGAAAAAGTTGTCACAGTCATACCTCGGCTGCTGCGTCAAAGTCAAATAAATCAAGTTCCTTCCCCAGCTGAAGATGATCTTTGATTGTAAAATTGAAGCTCCTCTGACTGCCTACCTACAGAGTTCTATCAAAATAAATTATCAATTATACAAAGTAGGAAGGCAGCAGGAAGTCCAAAACAACACTTACCTCTTTCCTTAGGACAGAGTTTTCCTCACCCCCAACAGGAACATCTGGATGGGTAGTGTTAGGAATACTTTGAGCTTCAAGTTGAAGCTTATCTGTAAGCTGAACAAGATCCTCCTCAAGTGCTATAAGCCCCTCTTTCAGGTTCTTACCTGTAGTAACTCAAAATGGGTAAAACAATATAGTGGTGAATCCTTATCTTCATGCTTGAATAAAGTACCCATTCTACCTTCTTCAACAAGGGCTTGGCGTACAGATGGGTCTAGTTTCCCTTTCATCTTGTTAGCAACTGCATTTCTTTCAGCTCGGAGCCGTTCAACCTCCTGCCATCTGTCATAATTAGGAATTGTTGCCATACCAAATTACATTCTGGAACTGAATTAATCAATTGTGTTCATCAAGTGCATATAAAGACAGCTACTGTATCTAACTATTGCATATGTCTTAAGCAGAAGAAAAAAACTTTAGAATGGAACCATTTAAAGGGAAATAGCAGGTGTGCACCATATGAACAAGAATCATAAGGATCATAAAAAAAATGCAACCTAGCTTTGTTATTATGAATGATAAATTGCTAAGAGAGCAATCTGAAAACAGTTACGGCCAACCAAAACCAACTACAGATTGAAAGAATATGTACACATTCACTACAATTCAATAATTGCCTGATGCGATGCAAAACGAGGTATATCTAAAAGAGAGCTCCATAAAAAGTACAGGGCCTGTATGAATTCCTAGATTTGACTTTCATAGGCAATTGATTTCTTCAAATGTGCTGTAAGCCATTTTTTGTGAACATTGGATCTGCATAAGTGATGTATGATTGAATGGAAATTCAATGGACAAAAGAACCTAAATCATATTACAAATATTATCCATGTTCAGCCTGTTTCTAACTTTTGTTGGCAACACAAATACAGGAGTGACAATAGCCACGCTGACTAGATATATATTACTTAATGAGTCAAACAGTGCCAGTTCATCGTTCATATTACTGGACATCTAAAACTACAGTTCAAATATAGGCTCAGATGAAATTCCTAGCAAAGAGCAACCATCTAGCACATACCCATCGGCTGCACAAGTCAAAAGTCCACGCACTAGAACCTGACCCTCTACAGAACAAACTTATCCATCCACGAATCTAGCGCATAACAGTCAGACAACACGAACAGACACAACAGCATCGGTAAGCCCCAGACCTTCTGCAGTGCGAGGTACTGTTCGTAGAGCTCGAGGACGAGGTCCAGATTGGCGGTGGAGTTTCGGGTCCGGATGTTGTCGGCGACGGCGTCCCGGTTATCCCGGATCCATTTGAAATCAATCGCCGCCTTCCACTGCGGCCTCACCGCAGCAGCAGCACCTCCCGCGCCACCGCCTCCTGAACGAAAAAACAGAATCTTAGATAGCTATTCGTCGTTGAGATGGAGAGTGAAGGTTAAAACTGTTACCTTTGGTGTCGGGCTCGGCGGCGGTGGCGGCGGCGGCGGAGGCCGAGGAGAGGAGGCGCGGAGCGGGGCGGCGGAGGAGGGAGCGGGTGAGAGTTCGCAGCGGGGAGAAGGATGCGGTGCTGGTGGCAGCCGAGGAGGAGATGAAGCGGCCGCAGGTCAGCATCTCGCCGGTGAGGTGGCCGGCGGGCGGCCGGTGCGGCGGATAAGAGAAGGGTGAGGTTTTGTTTGGGGGCGGCGCCTGGCCGTATGGACTTTTGCAATGGCGACAGTGAATGTCAGCCGTCCGATCTGGCTAGTTGGATGAAATTGTCGTGCAATCTTTTTTTCAAAACGAATTTTTCTGTGCACAAAGTGCACCACCCTTGCAAAAGCTGCTTGTTGGTGTAGTCAAATACTGCCACTAGATGTTCCTTGTTTAGTCTGTCAAAGTTAAATGCGAGAGATATTTAATGTTGATGAAAAGGTAATATAGATGCATCATGCATGGTGCACTAGTTAGTAAAGGCCAGGTTTAGTTCCAGAATTTCCTTGAAGGCCTTGTTCTTTGTTAGAAATTATAACTCCTCTCCATCACATCACCATCATATCAATCTTTGGCCGCATGCATAGAGCATTAAATGTAGATAAAAAAGTAACTAATTACACAGTTTGTCTCTAATTTACGAGACGAATCTTTTAAGTCCGTAATTGGATAATAATTACCAAATACAAACGAAATGCTACAGTATTTCAGAATTCTAACTTTCTAACTTTCTAACACCAAGAGAACGAGACCCAAATTCTAGTATGCAAAAAGAAGATTCTCCGTCACATCAAAATACCGGTACATGTATGGAGTATTAAATGTTGATGAAATCAAAATCTAATTTCACAGTTTGGATCCTAGCACATTAAATTTACACTATTTTATTTATTTTATTATCAAATGGTTTATACGAATTACATACCTTGGCGGATCTACATGTATCCATCAGGGTCAGCTGAACCCAGTAACTTTCTAAAACAGCACTAAAAATCCTCTTATCCATATGCAAATTACTCTTAAAATCCATGATTTAAATAGCGGGCTATAAAATCTAGCGGCAGCCTTTCCTGGCCGCTATGCGCCGCTATAGCGACGTTATAGCGCCGCTATAGGACCGCTATAGCGGCAGCTATATGACGCAGCGTCATGTAGCTGTGCACGCTATAGCGGCGCTATAGCGGCACTATTTTAATAGAACAATTAACACATAACAAATATATTCTCATAATCACATCACATGACAATCATAAGTTCATAAATCATAACTTCAACTTCATAAGTCATAATTCCCACTATATAAGTTCACTCAGCTAAACCAAAACCACATCCACACAGTTCATGAGTTCATTAAGTTCATAACATAAGCAAATAGACACACTTTTCAGTATTGATCTGGGTTAGCGGTGCTATAGCGGACTACGCCCACTACTACAGAAAACTTTACCGCGGCGGGCGAAATTAGTTTTCCGCGGCGGGCCCTTTGCCCGCCGCGGAAAACGCAATAACTGCGGCGGGCACTTTAGAATGCCCGCCGCGGTAAATCATTCCAGAAAAACAAAAAAAAAGAGAAAAAAGCCCAAACGGGCCCGAATCTGGGCCATTCTGGATCCGCTCCTTGCCGCCGCCGCTGCCCCAGCGCCGCCACGGCAGACCCCACGCCGCGTTCGCTGCTGCTTCGTCGAGATCCACTCGCCTCCACCTCCTCGGCCCCCGCCGTCACCGCCGCCAGAGATGAGCGTGACCGGCCTCCACCTCCCAGATCTGGCCCGCCCATCACCGGATCTAGAAAGGGGAGAAGAAGAAAGAGTGA
>DXKC01004084.1:0-11210 GCA_031170775.1 Cymbopogon citratus
TGAAGCGGGACTAATAAAGAAATATGATTCAGAGTATTTGTTCCTCTGTCTTACTAAGTTATGCACTATATTATGTACCAAGTGGAAAGGCCAGCATGCAGGTATGCAGCATGCTGAAAATCTTCTCAGATGTCCATTGGTTAACATGCTGTGAATTGTCTCGGTTGCCTCTGGTCTCGTGGCATCACATCCTGCTCCTGCCGCCTCGGCCGCACCAGCACCCTTCGGCTCTAGGACGCCACCCAGGCGTAATCTTGTGGTTTTAGGTGGGGAAAAGGAAATCTAGGGATCCCTTTCGTTAAGACTTGAAAAATTCTGAGATCTTCACATGCTTTTGTACTGCATTAGTTCTAACAAAGACGTACTTGCCTGCTATTTGACTTGCATTGTTCCTGCTTGATCATCAACTATCTCTGTCTTGATTTGAAGATTAATTTCTCATAATCCTTCTCTTATTTTTCTTCAAGAAATTAAAATCTCTACACAAGCTGCTATATAAAACACGTACATACACTTCACGCACCTACCCGGTGGAATGTCCAAACTACCACGAGTAAAATATATATAAGACAAAATCGAAATGAAATGTGCACACACTAGCCAAATCACTACGAACAATCAAAGACAACAGGAAGAAAATGTGCAGCTACACGACCGTGACCGTCCAAGGGCATGGCAGCCGAGTTATACGTGAAACTACTTAGTGGAAGCTATTAATCCGAGTTATATATACGTGAACTATTTAGTGGAAGTCTCGGCACATCCAGTCTTCTAAAAAATACTTGGTGGAAGCAAGTTTCTCCTGGCATTTTGGCAATGCTTGTTTGTCATGTCAGTGAAGAAGAGTTGAATGATAGTTGACAGCTAACAAGTGTCTCATAAAAAAAATCGGGATCCAGATGAATGACAATTGACAGCTAACAAGTCTCTCTTGTAAATCATCTTCACCATCAGAAGAAGTTAATCGCAGAAGAACCACATCCAAAAAAAAACTTAGAACAGACCTAAGTAGCTAACAGAGCTAGAAGTAGAGACCGCTAAAATAACAGGAAGAAACAAAAATGCAGGCGCCGGCTTGACACCCAACACCTGAGCTTGAGGGAACTCCAATTGTAAACAACTCCTTCACCAAACTCCGGATGCACCCAGCAACTTGCAGAAGACAAAACAGAACCCCATCTGGACTGAAGGCTGTCTTTGATCGACGCCGACGCATGGAGTTTTCTCTAGAATTTTTTTTGGCAAACCGATTATACGTCTGTGATGACATCGTATACCAGAGCATCATAGAATTATTAGTTCTCTAAAATGCGCAAGAGATAGGAAAGAGTGTTCTTACGCACAACGCACAGGAAAGATGACAACAAAAGGCCAATTGTACACACTCCAGCTCGGTGCCTCGGTAGCTCCCACTAGCTGCATTGGCTAGTGGTTCTAACTTGGTCGCTCCCACCTTGAATCTAAAACTAAGCGTCAGACACCTCTGAAAGGGCTGAGAGCCTGAGATGATACATGTCGATAATGACCAAATCACTATAGGGATCTTGCTGTCATTAGATACGGTGACCTATCACTAATACAACAACGTCACTTAATCCTAGAATAAATCTAGGAAAGCCGAGCCCCATGGGAAAATGATAATTTGAATCCGGTGAACATGTTCAAGAAAAAATAATCTATACTACCGTTCAGTTCATTATAAAAAATATATAATTACACATGCTAAGAGGCATACTACACAACCATGCACATGCCGGTGCACATCTACACCATTAGCAAAGGTCGGCCGTATGTTTGGAACTCCATGTGGTTGCAAATAGAATTATCAAGAATTATGGGAAGATGAAGGCTGCCAGTTGGTTCGATGAATCACGAATTAGCATTTCCTTTTTGTACCGCAGTTTGGAATTACCCAGTTCAAAGTCATTTTCACCTGCTGTGTACACGTGCACACGGACTCGGGAAACCACAATTGCGCCATTTCTCTCTTATTAGTCCATAGGGCGTTACAGCCAGTCTGCCTAGTGCCTAGCTAGCATCTTGATGGATTCCAGTAGAAATTAGCTTCTTCATCACAACAAGGGGATTTCAGATGGTAAGAAATCAAAGGCTTCGTTAATTAGGTGACCCAATATCCCCAAGATCGATCTTTTACATCATTTCTGAAAGAAAGAAATCATCTGAGTGAGCGACTTACTGTTTGTAATGAAATGATCATGCATGCAGGAAAATCTTGATATCCGCGGGGAACAGAAGCAAACCCCGAGCGAAGGCGGCGGCCACGGAACGGACAACGCGGCGGCGATCGAGAGGTCCCCGACGTACAGCCGCATGAGGAAGGGCATACTTACCGGCGGCGACGATGGCCATGCGCAGCAGATCGATGTCCGGCGCCTCGGGAGACAGGAGGCGAAGAACCTCGTCGACCGGCTGCTACCCACCGCCGATGAGGATAATAGCAAGTTTCTCCTCAAGATCCGGGAGCGAATGCAGCGGTGAGCACTCGCTTGTCTCGCTGAAAGTTGCGCTTCAGATTTCTTTAAGCTGTTAGCTGCTTATTGTGATCTCGTTTCATATTGTTTCTTTTTTTTTAAATAATACTCGTTTCATAGAGTTGGAATGGAGAACCCGACGATTGAAGTTCGTTTTGAGCGCTTGGGCATTGAAGCCGAGGCACCTGTGGGTAACCAGAGTGTCCCAACATTCCTCAACTTCTTTTCCAACAGAATCATGGTATGCAAACATTACCCAGTGGCCAGTGTCATTCATGCTTCACGGTTAGTCGTTCAAGACAAAAGTTCAGTTACTGTCTTGCAGTAGTTCTGATTCTTGTCGTCCTGTGGATGATCTGTTTCGTCAGGCTGTGCTGAACGCTATGCGTATCATTCCTACTAAAACAAGGCCCATCTCTATCCTTCGTGACATTAGTGGGATAATTAGGCCATGCAGGTGAGTTTATATGAGAAATAGCATCGTGAAAATGGAACATAGTTGACCATATCTAGAGTCTAATAGCAGGGGTGTATTTCTGCAGAATGACTTTGTTGCTTGGATCTCCTGGATCTGGTAAAACTAGCCTACTGCTAGCTTTGGCAGGGAGACTTGAGTCAACTCTGAAGGTAACACAATCTTCATGACAACAATGTACCAAAAAACAGAAAAATAAAATAATAACTTCGCCTGCAAGGACCTTTCAGAAAAGAAAAGAAAAATCTAATACGGATGAATTTGCCTTCAGGTCTCTGGTACTGTAACTTACAATGGGCATGGCATGAATGAGTTTGTCCCTCAGAAGACATCAGCTTACATTGGGCAGGACGATGTTCATATCGGCGAAATGACAGTCAGGGAAACATTGGCCTTCTCTGCAAGGTGTCAAGGAGTTGGAACACGATATGGTATGCACTAGGATTACAGAACGAAAAAAATATTTTTTACCTTTATTTAAGTAATTATTAGACCCAAGTAATTATTAGACCCTACGACTAAAATTACTTGCACAGACATGACTGCAGAGCTCTCAAGAAGGGAAAAAGAAGCCAATCTTATACCAGATTCTGATATTGATGTATACATGAAGGTAAAGTACTGCTTCACTTTCAGAAAATCCATTGTTCTAATAGAAGGGCAATATGGCAATCAATCCATTTTTTTTCTCTCAAAAAAAATATGGCAATCAATCCTGTACTTCTCTTCTGCCTAAACAGGCTATCTCTGTGGAAGGTCAGGAGCGTGTGATCACAGATTATACCCTAAAAGTGAGTAGCAAAATATATAACTGGAAAACCATATAGAGTGTAGCACTGCTCATACTTGCAAGTTCAGTGCAGATTCTAGGCCTAGAAACCTGTGCAGACACAATGGTGGGAGACACTATGATTAGAGGTATCTCAGGAGGACAAAAGAAGCGTGTCACAATCGGTATGTGGATTCTCTGCTCTCTCAATGAGAATCATGATACTGAGAGTTACATTGCCACCTTACATGAAAAGTTAAAAATGAATGGGTTTGTGCAGGAGAGATGCTTGTTGGTCCAGCTAAAGCATTCTTCATGGATGAGATTTCAAATGGTCTCGACACCTCTACAACTTACCAGATTATAAATAACATTAGGAACTCTATCAAAATCCTTGGTGGCACCGCACTCATTGCGCTGCTTCAACCACCACCTAAGACTTATGAACTCTTCGATGACATTGTTCTTTTATCTGAGGGCCAAATTGTGTATCAGGGTCCACGAGAAAACATTCTTGAGTTCTTCGAAACTGTAGGCTTCAAATGTCCAGAGAGGAAAGGTGTGGCAGACTTCTTACAAGAAGTGAGTGATCCACCAGAATCTCTTCTTTTGATGTTAGGGTTTAGGGTTCCTCTGATTCGACAAACTTTTACTGTTTCAACAGGTCACATCTAGGAAAGATCAGCACCAGTACTGGTGCCAAGGAGAGAAACCATACCAGTACATCTCGGTCAACAACTTTGTAGAGGCATTCAAAGCATTCCATGTTGGGCGTAAGCTGGCGGAAGAACTCAGTGTGCCCTTTGATCGATCCAGAAGCCATCCTGCTGCGCTCGCAACAACAAAGTATGGTATCAGAAAGATGGAGCTTCTGAAGGCATGCTTCTCTAGGGAGTGGTTGCTGATGAAAAGGCACTTGCTCGTTTACATTCTCAGAGTAGTCAAAGTATTTGTCTTTGGTTCTTCACATCATCATTCAGAATTTATTAGATATAGTAAATTCTGATGACTTAAATGTTTCTACCAGGTCATAATCATTGGAACCATTTCATTGACGGTCTTCCTGCACACAGAAATGCACAGAAGCACTGACGAAGATGGAGTTATCTTCTTGGGTGCAATATTTCTTAGCATTGTCACTCACTTGTTTAATGGATTTTCTGAGCTTATCATGAGCATTTCCAGGCTGCCAGTTTTCTATAAGCAAAGGGACATGTTCTTATATCCAGCATGGGCATACGCTTTGCCTACATGGCTAGTCAAGATCCCAACATCGTTCATAGAATGTGCCGTATGGATAGGCATGACTTACTTCGCCATTGGCTTTGATCCAAATGTTGAAAGGTTCTTCCGCCATTACCTACTGCTGGTACTGATAAGTCAGATGGCATCTGGTCTCTTCCGACTAACTGCCGCACTGGGAAGGGAGATGATTGTTGCAAATACATTTGGGGCATTCGCTCAGCTTTTTATGCTGATTCTTGGAGGCTTCTTGATAGATCGTGGTATGTTTTTTTTTCATTCAATAAATTTGAGGCAGCACCAAGAACAGTGTTGAATTCTCTTTTCTGCAGACAACATAAAAAACTGGTGGATTTGGGGCTACTGGTCCTCCCCTCTTATGTATGCACAAAATGCCTTGGCAGTAAACGAGTTTCTTGGCCATAGCTGGCAGAAGGTAATGCAGCATCTTCTCGAGCAGTACAAGCTTGATCAGCCTATGCACAGCTGGGCTACTCAGAAAAATGTCATTTTTTGGTGCAGGTTGTTAATATCACTGCAAGCAACAACACACTTGGCATACAGGTTCTGGAAGCACGTGGCATATTTGTTGATCTGAACTGGTACTGGATTGGTGTCTGTGCATTGCTTGGGTACCTCATACTCTTCAACATCCTCTTTGTTATTTTCCTCGACTGGCTTGACCGTTAGTACCTTGACAACTCAGAAGTCCATTGATACAACACCATTCAAACTTCTTAGGTCTAGCACTTACATCTTTGTAACTCCAGCACTTGAAAAAGGTTGCGCTGCTGTTTCTGAAGAGGAACAAGAGAAGCATGCAGATGATCATCAAAAAGGCATTCGGTCCCTCTCTGCTGAAAAGGAAGTCCAGATTTCGCCGATTAATGGTCAGTCTCTAAGTACATTCTGGTAAAACATTTGCCGAATAAAAATGCTACTGTTGCTCTTTATGATACGTTACAAATGCAGGATGCAGAGAAATGACTGCACCTGGAAATAAAAAGAGAGGAATGGTACTGCCATTTATCCCCTTGTCAATTACGTTTCTCAATGTTAAATACTCTGTGGATATTCCTCAGGTATGCCTAAATCATAAGCATTACCGCCCTAGTCTAACACACATTGCAAGCAAAATTAATCTCATGTGAAAATTAAAAGGAAATGAAAGAAAAAGGTAGAACTGAAGGTCAGATAGTGCTGCTGAAGGGTGTCACTGGAGCTTTCAGGCCAGGGGTTCTTACGGCCTTGATGGGTGTCAGTGGTGCTGGCAAGACTACTTTGCTGGATGTGTTGGCAGGAAGGAAAACTAATGGTTACATCGAAGGAAAGATTTGCATTTCTGGATATCCAAAGAAGCAAGAGACCTTTGCACGGATCTCTGGATACTGTGAGCAAAATGATATCCACTCACCACATGTTACAGTCCATGAATCCCTCATGTACTCAGCATGGCTCCGGTTACCCCTAGACTTTGACCTGGAAACAAGAAAAGTTAGTTGAATGACTTCCTTTTTTTCTAATTCGTAACTCTGGAAAATGTATATTTTGTATCGCATCTGATCACCAGAGCACTGAAATGCTTTTCTTTTTGGATGCAGATGTTTGTGGATGAGATCATAGAACTCGTCGAGTTGACACCTTTGAGAGGAGCACTGGTGGGACTACCAGGAGTGAATGGTTTGTCAATCGAACAGCGGAAGAGACTCACGATTGCTGTAGAGCTTGTTGCCAACCCGTCCATTGTATTCATGGACGAACCAACATCAGGATTGGATGCAAGGGCAGCTGCAATAATGATGAGGACCGTTAGGAATATGGTTGACACTGGAAGAACAGTAGTATGCACAATCCACCAGCCCAGCATTGACATCTTTGAGTCTTTTGATGAGGTAAGTTGCTGCAAGAATGACAGTATATAAATTTTACTGCATTTTTCAAACTAAATGAAACAGCACAACAAGGCTCCCAGTTCTATTTGCCATCACGGGAAAAACTATGTCTGACATAGCAGGGGAAAATAAAGCCAGAGAAACATGAAGCCATAGCCCCACACTATACAGAGCACTAACTTGTATTTTCTGAACTTTGGCAGCTAATTCTGCTGAAACAAGGAGGGGAAGAGATATATGTAGGCCCTTTAGGACGGCATTCATGCCATCTAATCACATACTTTGAGGTGAGCCTCAGTGCTAACCTATTGAACAAGATTGTGTAGCTCAGTTCAACACATGCTATGGTTCTTAGCCTTTGCTTACACTTATGACTTATCCAAATGAAGGGAATACAAGGAGTGAACAAAATAAAAGATGGTTACAATCCTGCCACATGGATGCTAGAAGTGACCACTCCAGCTCAAGAAGATAACCTTGGGATTAACTTTGCCGAGCTATACAAGAATTCTGACCTATACTGGTATGGCGAATTCTTATAACCACATTCACTCTTATGTTTTTTTGATAAGTCAATATCTCTTATGCTAAAGCTCAAAATACTGATTACATCACATTGTTGCAGGAGGAACAAAGCTTTGGTCAGTGAATTAAGCAAACCTCCACCTGGATCGAAGGACTTGTACTTCGCAACCCAGTATTCACAGTCCTTCCTTGCACAATGCATGGCTTGCCTGTGGAAACAGAACAAGTCATATTGGAAAAATCCTTCATATACTGCAATGAGAATCTTCTTTACGACAGTTGTTGCCCTCATATTCAGCACCATCTTCTTGAACTTTGGCAAGAAAGTGTAAGTAACTCAAATGAGACTCCAATTTCTGTTTAAGTTTAGGCAAGTCGAGTAACAAATAAAAATTTCATTTTAACTTCCCTTTTCAGAAACAAGGGGCAAGATGTGTTCAATTCTTTGGGTTCCATGTATGCTGCTGTCATTTTCATTGGAATGCAGAATGGCCAGACAGTGCAACCAATTGTAGAAACTGAGCGAATGGTCTTCTACCGAGAAAAGGCAGCTGGAATGTACTCTGCTCTACCCTATGCTTTTGCACAGGTAAACATTACTGGTTTCGGATGAATGCTTGAATAAAAAAAAGTAAAGCCTGCATTGTTTCTACTTCAACTGCTTAATAGACTTACTACAATGTTAACCATTAAACAGGTTCTCATTGAGATCCCACACATCTTCCTCCAGACCATCGTGTATGGGCTCATTGTCTATATCCTGATTGGCTTTGACAGGGAAGTCGACAAGTTTTTCTGGTACATCTTCTTCATGTTCTTCACTTTCATGTACTTCACGTTTTGTGGGATGATGGCAGTTGCCATGACACCCAGCAGCGAAACTGCCGCTATACTCTCGACTGCATCCTATGCTATATGGAACATCTTTGCAGGCTTCTTAGTTCCCTGGCCCGTAAGTTTTTTATAACTTATATTCTTTCCGTTGCACATTGCACTACATTAGCAGTCATACTTAAGTAGATACAGCTGGATTTCAGAGGATGCCAATATGGTGGAGATGGTATGCCTGGGCATGCCCAGTGGCATGGACACTGTACGGAGTTGCTGCTTCACAATATGGAGAATCTAGAGAGATGCTGAAAGAAGGTGAAATGGTAAAAGATTACGTCAATAGGGTTTTTGGATACAAGCATGATCACTTGCCTTATGCAGCTGGTGCAGTAATTGGATTCACTATCCTTTTTGCTTCCAGCTTTGCCTTCTCCATCAAGGCCTTCAATTTCCAAAGAAGATAACTCAGAGTCGTTTCAAAGAACTCAGATTTTCTTCAACTTTGCTAGTGATGCTAATAGATGTAATTTCTCTGAAAGAAATGGTGAACAACTGAAAATGCATGCATGAACCCCATCACAAAGTTGTTTGAATGGAACATCTCCATTTGCCTTGTGCATTAGCTTACAACATCAGAAGCAATAAAGGGCTCGCGGGGCTAAATAATATAAGCCTAGAAATCATAATACATGATACATACTGAGATGCGCAACACATGCATATTGCGCATTCTAGAAAAAAAAATACTGAGATGCACGTACCTGCCAAAAAAAAAATAGAACTGTGCCTAGTCATTCCGTCGAACACATTGTAAGCACCTGCCCAACGCGTCACTATCATGCCGTGTGCTCGCCGCCCGCCGTGCAAGCAAGGCAACCTGCGCCCGCGTTACAGCAAGCAAATAAGGCTTCTAGCTGTGGGGTTTGATGCCTGACTAGCAACAGCAAGCAAGATGGCCGCACACGTTTTTTACCTCAGCAAGGCAACAGCCAACAAATAATTAAGCGCCTGCAGCCTGCGCCCTGTAGCTGCAGGGGTCGCCGCCTAGCCGGGGTCGGAGCTCGCCAACGCCAAGTCGCCTGCAGCCGACGGCCCTGCGCCCCGCTGCCCTGCTCGGAGTGACGGAGCCGGGACGACCCGGGAGTCCGTCGGAGGTCGGACGCCGCAACGCCGACGTGGACGAGAACAGGAAGGGGGCCGGCTTCTGGTGTCCCATCAGAGCCTTTTCTTTATTTTTTAAGAATTACACAGTACATAATGTATGAAAAAATTAGTCTTAGTTATCAATTGAATAGCATATGCAAACATATTTTCCACTGGTGGAGGATAAAGTTATGATTCTCACAAAATTAATTCATATTATTTGGATCTATAATTATTTTTCCTAGGATTTTCACAAATCTTTGCATGCATTATAGTACACAAATGCGCTGCTAGCCTCTCTGCCATTAGACCCGCACCCTCCGCCGGTAGTCCGACGTGGCCACTGGTACAGCAAAAACCGGACTCCAAACCAGCATGGGCTCAACTGCACGGTTTTGAGTAGATGAGGGAGCGCGGTTGTCTGGTTTTCGAATTTAATGAGGAAAATCGAACTATAGCGATAGATGAGGGAATAAATATGGACTTTTTTTTTTGGACACCAGCTGAAAATCAGCTTCCCCTAAAAAAAACAGCTGAAAATCAGCTCTCTTTCCTTGAGTAGTTCCTGAACCAAATTCTCGGTGTCGAATCTGCTGCGCGAGCATAGCACCATGTTCACTATAGATCGGCTCTTTGGCTGTGCTTAATTTTAGCTTTAAACCAAGTGCTGACCAATAGGGGTATTTGGCTTGGCATGAAGGCATGGACAGCGGCGGCAGGTGACAGGGAGGGAAGGAGAGTAATTGAAGCCGATGAATCCACAGTCGCCAACGCCAACTATTGATGCCTAGACAGAGCGAGCAGGTTTTCCAGGATCATAGTGCCTTGTTCCCTAAATTTGAGGCCAAATTTTACTATAAAAAAGAAGATTCTTTATCACATCAAAATATCGGTACATGCGTAGAGTAATAAATGTAGATAAAATTTAAAACTAATTGCACAGTTTTGTTCTACTTTGCGAGACGAACATTTTGAGTCTAATTAATCAATGTTTGGACAATTATTATTAAATAAAAACAAAACCGCTACAGTACAATAATTTGCAATCCTCAAATTGGGGAACTGAACAATGCCCTTGTTTAGTTCCCCGAATTTGACATCAAAATTACTATAAAAAGTTTCCACCCTATCAAAATATTGGCGCATGTATGTAGTACTAAATGTGAAATCAAAAACTAATTGCACAGTTTGTGTACTCTGTGAGACGAACGTTTTAAGCCTAGTTAATTAATATTTAGATAATTTTTATCAAATACAAACGAAATACTACCTACGCTGCAGTATAGTCCGTGATACTATGGTCTTGTTTTTTTGGGGTTTGAAAGTTGAAAGTGGAATTCCGAACTCCTAAAGCACTTTCATTTGTATTTGACAAATATTATCTAATCATGGACTAACTAGGCTCCAAAGATTCGTCTTATGATTTAGAACCAAACTGTGTAATTAGTTACTTTTTTTATCTACATTTAGTGCTCCATACATGCGGCTAAAGATTAATGTGATGGTGATGTGACAGGAAATTTTACTTTCAACATGAGAAGAGAACGAGGCCTATAACTTCCGAACCATGTCGGCGGGCAGCAGCAGCAATGGTGTTCTGCTGCCGCCGTCCTTCCCCGCAGTGAATGCCACTGGGCACTTGGATGCTGATGTGGTTGCGTTGACTCAGTCCCCAGAGCCAGGCTGACGGCGGCAGCAGCTGCGCAGGCATAAATTCCATACTCCGTAGCATTGTTCCCAGGCGCACAACAATCTCTGCTCCGTTTTACTGTTCTGAACTCTGAACCGCCTTCATTTCGTAGCAGCGGCGAGGGAATCAATTGAAGAGACGTCAGAGTGTT
>DXKC01004085.1:0-18075 GCA_031170775.1 Cymbopogon citratus
TACAGATCCAGATGACCAATCACGTTTTTAGGGTAGTGAGTAGTGACACAAGACAGTGGTATGATTTACCTTTTCCAAGAACAGTCGTAATCTGAATGCCATATCAATTGAGTTCACAAATATAAGAACTTTCTTCTGAATAAGCTCAAACTTTAAAAGTGCAAGGATATGAAGCATTTTATCCTTAACATCACATGAGATCTGTGGGCAAAAAATGAATGATATGTAATGAGCAATTGAGCATGACAAAGAAATAGATGTGTAAAAGGTCAAGTAACTTCAACAAAATGAATACAATTTTTTTAATTTAAAACTACATCCATAGCTTAAGAATGGCCCCAGATAAGGGACAGACAGGAAAATGTAATCCTATCAAGCATGATAACTTTTGGTTTTCCAGTTATCCAGTAAAAGTTTCTTGGAACCTCCGAGTTGCAATGGTAATATGAAAAGGAGAACAAGTACATGTATGTCAAAAGAACAGACAGCAGAAGATACTTGCCCAAAACTGCTGAACATTTTTAGGGATCACGTCATCCTTTGCTTGACCAACCTCCGAAAGAGTTAGAATAAACGGGTTATGCAGAAGTAGCTTTGTCAATTTGTCAACATCAGAGCTGCCATAGAGTCACATTTCAGTATCACCAATAAATGGAACACAAATGCAAGCAAGCGCCCAAGTTATTCATGTTCTCTCTTACCAAGGGAAAACAATAGCATGGATTCAACCTCCAAACTTACATGTCAGATGCACTTAAACAATTATTGAACTATTATGAGAAGAGTCCTATCAAAAGAAGCAACAGCACAAACAGGTCTAACAGAAACCACCTACTTAACCAGCATGATAAAAATTGTAAACAGCAAAAAATTCACAATTTCAAGAGCAAACCATCTGAGCCAAGTATTTATAAAACAATGAAATGCTTAGAGAAATCGCAAATTTAGGGTGCAAAATCAAGATTTAATGAATAGCGGCAGAAAAAGAAGGAATATTGATCAGATTTGACCTTGAAGTTGCAGACATAAGAATGGATTGACAGCTTCTCGGGATATGTGGGATGAGAGCTTTCAAGTCATCTTCACAGCGGTAGGATAGAAGAAGGTCAGCCTGGGAACTAACCATTGGCAGATTAGTAACTTCTTCAAAAGGAACTTGCACGAACATCATGATTAACACACAAAAGGTGTGGAAACTGATACGCATCACTTCAAAGAAGAATGTTGTACTCCCTCAACCTTCTAAGAACATATTTTTGATGCAAAAAAAGTTTGTAATTTTGACCAACAGTTAGTCAAAATCAAATTCATGTTTATTTGTTTAGAGTACAACGTCATATCTATACATCCATAATTACCTAGTGTTTTTCAGTAATTGAAATATATTGCGAAAGAAATCCAAATGTTAAAAAATGCTTTTGAAGACTTTACAACCAAAGTACACCCTACAACAGAGGACGTATATATGGCAATGCAGTTTTAAACAAAATGTCACCAGAAATTTGAATATGATCTCCAAGGCTTTAAAATGGCACAAGTCAAAACCACCATATGCACAAATACATGGGAAAAAAATAAAACTTTAACTCAATTAAAAATGAAACAGCAGAAATTTATTTTCATTATTTTATTAGGATGTGAAAGAGATTATAGAATCACAAATTCAACACTGGCATTCTTCTTTGTATTGCAGGGCCTATGAAATATGTAAACGAAATAAAATGAAAGTAAAAAAATAAATTATGAACTGAAGTGCACCTCATCAAGAATCAGCATTGAAAGTGACTCTTTAACTGAAGGTCCACGAATAATTCCCTTTGATATGCATGTTGCAACACAAGCTGGAGTTGACACAAGAATATTAGGGGGGCCAGACAATGCAACAGTCTGCAAATAACAGGCAAAAGTAAGTTAGCTACTTGAGCTAATAGACATAATTATAACAATACATGGATACCAAGTGAAGAAAATAACAATGCAACAGGATAGAATTGTCTCACAATTTCCTTATCCGACATGCTCGCGGTAATTTGCACAACCCTCAATTTGCATGTACAGAACTCAAGGAGAGATAATGCCTCATTATAAACCTATATCAAGCAAGTGATGACAGCAGTGTTAGCTTCCTATTTAGCAAAGATGAAAACAAGGGGAAGGAAACTTATACCATACCCACACGATATCAATATTGCAAACTAAAACACATCAAAATAGTGAATATAAAAAAAAACATATGTTTGCCCTTCACTCATCCAAAGGGGAATCTCCATCCATGCACTACTTGAGGTGCATTTTTCACCTACACCATTAAACTAATCAATGACATGGAGTCTGGTTCTGCTGCTTCTGCATGTTATTGAAATATGCTGATGATATGAAAAGTGCATATCAAGTGGTGGTGCTGATGAAAATATTCCATATCCAAATATAACCCAGTCAGCTACTACATGCATGTTTCATAGTCCAAGAACTAAATAAGCTTTGTCAATGAATAGCATATAATTCATATGATGACAACTTAGTCATAGAACACTCACAGAAAAGTAAGCTAAGGTTCACTACCTGCTGGCATAATTCTCGAGTAGGAACCAGGATGAAGGCATTTGGTGCAGGTTTTCGGATACGCCCTTCTGAGGACAACTTCAGTAGCTCGTGCAGAAGTGGGAGAAGGTAGGCAAAGGTCTTCCCAGAGCCAGTCTTGGCCTTTGCAACCACATCCTTCCCTTCCTGGAACCACAGTGTTCAGTTGTTGACCAGATACACAAATTACAGAAAACAAAATATGTTAAAACAAAAACTAGATATCTATCCTGCAGTACAGTATACAGCCATATAGGCCATATCAGTTTTTGCACCAGATCCTTGTGTTTCACAGGGCTAAAACTAAAGTTAGCATAGGATCATCTTTGATGATGAGTAAATAGGCCATAGCAGTTTTTGCAGGCAACCAGGAGTTCACCAGAAAATGCAGGCTATTCAAATAATGCTACAGTTTGCAGTATTACTCATGACCATCACACTTGTCAGAATTCAACTTCTTCCAAGGAAAAGGGGCTGAAATTCCAATTTCCTGCATCATTTCCCACTAACTTCTTACTACACCCTAATAGCATGGCAATGCTACAGAAATTATTCGCACCAGCAGGCCCGCCCAAGCCTTGAAGCCGATTGGATGGCAGAGGCCGAACGTCTGGGCTATAAACCACCAAATACGCACGAAGCAGAAAAAACAGCACACTAAAGGGCATAAACCACGCACCAGGATGAGCGGGATGGCTTCCCGCTGTATCGGGGTGGCCTTGGCGATGTCCTTCTTCCTCAAAGCCCTCTTCAGCTGCTCGTCCAGGCCAAGTTCGTCGAGGCTCACCTCCACTTCCTCCTTCCCCTCCTCCCTGCTGCCGGCCACAGCTTCCGGCATCCTATCCTCCCCACCAGCCCTGACTGCTTCCTGCCCAGCCTCCTCCGCTGTCTCCATCTCAGTCTCAGGGGTTGCTGTTACGGCCCTAGGCCCTAGCCAGCGGCGGCGGCGATGCGACGGCGCGCGGCGCGGCCAAAACTGTGGCGGCGGTTGAAGACGAAACGCGAGGGCGCACGAGAAGGGGGGGCAAAAACCCTCAACCCCAAGTGGGCCGAGTTTTGCATCTTTCCGATTTTGCCCCTGCATCCAACGGCGGAAACAGCAACCCGATTCACTCGCAGTCGCAGTTGCTGCTGGTTGCTCCCCACATTTGACGCCGGGCTCCCCGTGCAACGGCGCCGCGCTGACGATGGCCGAGACGGTGGGCTTCGCGAGCGGAGACGCGGCGGCGTGGCGGGCGGCGCTGGCCGCGTACGACCGGCGTCTCGCGGCCCTGGACAAACCCGACCTCGTGGCCGTGGACTCCTTCTACCGCCACGAGCTCCCGGCCCTCCTGCGCGGCCGTGACCCGGACCCCTTCCTCGCCAAGCCCGAGCTGGAGCGCCTCCTCCAGTGGAAGCTCTCACGCGGCAAGTGGAGGTCAGTCCGTCTGCCTGTCTTCAGCTATTATGTCCACAAGTATGCAACCGATTCGATTAATGGATTTTGTTGCCATGCCACTATGCCAGGCCGAGGCTAATGGATTTCGTCAAGGGCTTGGACGACGCCGTGGTGGAGTCGGCGTCGCGCAAGGCGTTCGCAGCTTTGCCCGACCTGAGAAGGGCCATCACTGAGCTCACCGTGCTCAAGGGAGTCGGACCGGCCACTGCCTCCGCCGTGCTCGCTGCGTATGCACCTGATGTCGCACCATTTATGTCTGACGAGGTGAGCCTTGTGTATAAAATGTTTTGTGCTCCGTATGTTTCTGCGCGTGGTGACTGCAATGTAGTGCTGTGACCTTGATCGGATCGTGTGTAGGCGATGGTAGCAGCCTTGGGCAATGCAAAGGAGTACACTCTGAAGCAGTACCTTGCATTTGCTGACAAATTGCAGGCAAAAGCGAAGGTATGGCTTCTGCATTTGAGACGAATGGCAAATTGCTAACAATGTTTGCAAAGCTAGCTACTTCTTGTCGTCTGAAGTATTCAGTGCAACTAAATCTAATCTTACGGTTTTGAGTCAGTTGCTCGGGTGGATACAGTCTGCAGCTGATTAATGTTGTGTTTATGTTATTGTCCATTCCAAATTATAAGACGTTTGTAAGAAAAGCCAAAACGTTTTATATTTCGGAACAGAGGAAGCAGTGATCATCATTTAGTTTTCCCAAGCTAAAAAGTATCAAGTCCATGTACCGAAGTGAAAATTTTTAATCAGTTTACCTTAAATATAGCTAACTTAGTGCAGAATTTTGTGCAACCCTTTCAGCCTGGACAAATTGGAAGATCTCATTGTGCTTCTTTAAGGCTTGAAATGCAATTATTAGACTGTTGTATAACATGGATTTCTACATTAAAGGGCTATTACTAGAAAGGATCTCGATTTACTTGTATGAATAACATCATAGTTCTGCAATTTTACAACCCTTCTGCAAATGCTAGCATTAGACTTGAGATGATTGGAAATGCTAGTATTCCTGATGCTAGTATACCTTTTTGAAGAGATTTTGGAAACAGTTGGAGAAACCTAACAGATGTGCTCCCAACTTTATTTAGCCACTTGAAAAACTCATTGATTTACCAATTTTTTTAGTAACTATTGGAGATGCTCTTAGGTTGCAAGTGATATTTCAATATAGATTTCAGACTCATATAAAAATCAACCGAGCATTGAGTGAAAAGAACAATTTGTATTTTCATACACAGTACTTGATTGCTATTTTGACTGATCTTTATGTTGATCCTGAAGGAACTGAGCATAGAAGGAAGTTTCACACCCTCAGATGTTGAGAGAGCACTCTGGAGCTCGGCAATTGCGTCCAAGTCACCAGCAAGTGGTAACCCAAAGAGTGAATCGAAGATGCATGGCAAGAGGAAAAGATGATTTACACCGCCACACTGCACTTCTTTACTAAGGCTAGAGGGGTCTTACTGCAGGTCTTAGACTCTTAGTTGAACATTTTAGTTTTGTAATCTGCGTAATGGAATCCTTTGGTGGAGCAGAATGTGAAATGTGTGCTCTCATTGATCAAAAACACTTCATTTCCTGCATGCCCACCAGTGGCCATCACTGGCACTGCATGAGCTCGAATGCACCATCCATGTGTATTTCAAGAAGATCAATGCACCAGCTGTTCCCAGAAAAATAATCAGCAAAGAGTTTGATGTGCTGTCATTTCATTTGTTACCAATGCGTCTCATGATTAGTCCACATTTTATATATTCGATTGGTGCTGCATTTGTTGGGGGAAGAAACAAGGTTCAACCTCAAATTCTACAGAGTCCATACTACACACAAGTAATCAAGGACGGCATTACTATAAATTTCTTGGAAGTGTGAAACATGATTATCGTAATAATGCATTAGAATTTAGAATTCCCAAGGTTATGCACCTCTGGGCAATGTAGATAAACTGGTCTAGTAGGAGACTGAACAGTGAACATGCAGGAGAAATTCTATTGTTGAATTGAATCAGTAGCGATAAGTGGAGAAACCTTGTTGTAATAAGAATCACACATTCATATCAGTCACAAGCAGAGACAAATGATGCACTGGAAAGAGCTGGTGTAGATGTGAAATCCTTGCTGTGGCAGCAAGCGCTTCTGATCAGGCTAGTAATCCTTTTTTTTTTTCATCACCGTCAAAACCGAATTTTATCACCGTCAAGCATCGAAATTACAGGAGTTTGATAATATGTATAGCGGCGTAAAAAAACTGCCAACCTCCCTGGACACCCAAAGGTCCAGAAGAAATGACATCCAGTCATCCAGAAACCACTTAAAAGTCATGTGACAAAGCTAGACCACAAGCAAACTAAGAAAGATTAACCGCACAAACGCTGCTCTATCATTCCTTGCTGCAAGCCAAGCATGGCTATCTCATTAGTCAGAGCATAGGCTGGAATCCAAAGATACCCTCCTAGATAGAGCGCTACATGTTAGTTAACTTGTTGATCGTCATATTGTTTTTTCCCTCCTTACGGGCTTGTTGGTGGAAGTGCAGGACCACGGCCAACTTCAGGATTGCTGCACCATGTCCCGCCTGGATAGCCACCTCTTGCTTTTGAAGTCCTGTCCAATAAGTCAGCAACAAGCATATCATATAGATGATCTCAGTTTGGGATTTTACTCTTTTTCCTTCAAAGCAAACAGAATTTTTATAATATATATTTTCCTCTTCATGTATTTGAATTAAATAATACTACAAACTCGATTTAGAAAGGCCTAAGTGGTTCCCAAAAAAAGGCTTAAGTGGACTGCTAGATGTCAACTCTTAAAATACAATTTATAAGATGATGCTGATCAAATAAATCAACTGTCATATTCTTCTACAAAAATGGCAATAGAACACCTGAATTGAAATTCTATTTTGCGCGGTGTAGGTAGGATGAAAACAGTTACCTCCTCAGGGTCAATAACCCTTGTCACACAACTTCATAAGTAATCTCTTGCCTGAAGATATAGCAAACCTGATATGTCTTCAGCATAAGAATAAAATGATGATGGCCAGTCCTGATCACCAGCACTCCTTTATTGCTTAGTAAGTCTATCATTCGCCAAAGCAGTTCAACTAAGCAGAGATGCATTGCCCTCAATGAATTCTATTCAAATTAGCCAGAAAATTCTACTTCATCAGAAGCATCCAAAATGTCAGCATTCCTACTAGATTGGCCACGACCAGGCTGCCCCCGACGCCTCTGTTTATGTCCTCTCCTCTTTGCCTTGGGTTTCTGTTCAAGATCCCTCACCCCACGTCTCTTATACATCTTAAAGCTAACATGTCTCTCCTCCGCCATCTTCCTAACCTTCTCAGTGATCTCAGCAGCAATCTGACGGTTATACAGCTTCTTCAGCCCCTTCATCAACTTTGCAAATGTGTCAGGCTGTGGCATCAGCCCTGCCTCTAGCATGTCTAAGCAATACAGGCAGGCCTCCTTGACATGTTTCTTCGCATACAATGCATGTATCCAGATAGTCCATGCACTCACATTGAGCTCACAGCCTTTGCTCACAATACATTCCCAAACATCCTTCGCAAGCTCAAGTTTCTCATCTCTGACCAACGCATTGAGGAGGTCCTTGAGCACCCCATATTGCGGTGCTACAAAGAGCCCCCTCCCAACCATGTCTTTAAAATAACTACATGCCTCAATCAAAAAACACTGCCCAACAAGGCCACTCACCATGATAGCAAATGTATCGACCCCAGGGCTGAGCCCACCACTTTCCATCTCATTCCACAATGTCATGGCTTGCTTGGTCTCCCCAAGCCTACAGGCCAACCGAATCACCACATTGTATATCTTGAGGTCTGGTGGACACCGGCACTCCCGCATCCTCTCCATCAGCTCCAAGCACTCCTCAAGCTGCTCCTTCTTCTCGTGTGCAACAAAGAACCCATGGTACACAGCAGCGTCCACCCGCAGGCCATCCCTTGACATGGCGTCCAAGAACTCGTACCCCTGTGACATCTTGCCAGCCTTGCAAAACGTGCTAACCAGGGTGCCATACGTGACAGCATCAGGTGCGCATCCCTTCCTTCGCATTTCCACAAACACCCGCATGGCCTCATCAACTCTCCCCCTCGCGCCCAGCCCCTGAATCAGGGTGGTGTATGACACCGCGTTCGGCGGGCAGCCACGATGCTCCATCTGCCCTGTCAGCTCGAACGCGTCCTCGAACCTCCCGTCCGCGACGAAGCCAGCGAGCAGGGTGTTGAAGGCGACGACGTCAAGGGCGACATCCGCAGCCTTCATGCGAGCGAGCACGTGCTTGGCCTCGTCGAGCTTGCCCTGGCGACACCATCCGTAGAGCAGGGCCGTGTAGTGGCGGAGCGAAAGCGGGAACCGGGGCTGGAGCTCCTCGACAAGCTGCTCGGCGGTGACGACGTGGCCGGCCTTGGAGAGGGCCTCGAGGAGGGAAAGAAAGAGGGCGGACTGGTCGTGATCGGGGCGACCGGAGAGTAGTGAGAGTGCGAACGGCAGGAGGCGCGGTTGCGGGAGGCGGCGCAGGACGGGGCAGAGGAGGGAGGGGCCGAGGAGTTGAGACGGGAGCGGCGCGAGGAGGGACGGGGACGGCGCGGAGGAGGCGCGGGAGAAGGACTTGGCGAGGAGCGCTAGGGAGGACGGGAGCGGAGAGGGCAGCGACGGGGAGCACCAGTGGAAGAAGTGCAGCGCGAGGGCGCCGCAGCGGCGCAGGACGGCGTCGAGGAGGTGCGGCGAGGAGGCGTCGAGACCCGACGCGGACAGCGCGGCCGAGAGCCTCTGCGGGTCGGAGTGGTGGCGGCGGAGGAGCCGGTACGCGTGCTCCGCGGAGGAGGCTAGGTTAGGATCGTCGGCGGCGGCGGTGGAGAGGCCGCGGCGGAGAGGGGTGGAGAGGAGGCACCGCATGGTTGCGGACTGGCGGGGCGAGGACTGTGCCTGTTGGCCGTGACGGACGAGATGCAGCGATGCAAAATGCACTCTCAGCGAAAACTGCTGTATCGACAGCAGACAGACAAAAATGCTTGCGAATCTTGCGATGCTTTATCGCATACGAAATGCATAAAGGTTGTGTGATCGTCTCATTTTCAGCTGCAAATTGCTCGGCTTCTAACTATATAACCAACTCCGAATGATTACACACTCTATCCCCACTTAAGTTCAACGGTGTCCTTGATCCGATGAACTATGTATGCTACCACATTGGATTTCTTGGACCAATGATGCATCGTTACAAAATATAAATGAACACAACACCGCAGATAAATGAACACAATACGGCAGGAAGATATCATATGTTCTATGTATATCTTTATTATTTTTCCGATAAGGTATCAATTTCCACCAAATGAAAAGGAAATCAACAGGTATATAGAGCAGTGAATACAACTAACAGCTCAATTGGCAACAAAAGTGCTCGCCATTGTGGTCCTGTCCACTTGTCAAGTTATGGCATTTATGCACGTGAGCACGTCAAACTAGTGACTAAATGAACAAAAACACATCTTTTGAACCTATCCTAGTCTACATCGCACAAGCTCATAAATGGAACTCATGCAGCATGCTACATGCCCTCACAGCAACAGCAGATACCATTTCATCAAGCTGCCGGCAACAGCTGATTACATATACAAGGCAAAGTTACAACTGATCCCAGTCTTTCCCGCATGATCCGATCACATTTGAAGTTTGTATCAACTACCGTTTTTCCTCTCCAATTTAATTGCTTCGTAAGACTTGACAACCTCCTTGAATTTCTCTTCTGCAGCCTCTGCACCCATCCAAACATTCGTGGTTTTAGTAAATAATGACTGTCACGAAGCAACTACATTGGGATTGGAAGAAACAAAGTGTCCATGGAGAAAAGAAGAAGTTTACCTCTATCATCTTGATTTTGATCAGGATGGACTTCCATTGCTTTTGTTCTAAAAGCAGTCTGCAGCAGGTGAAGTCTAAAGTCAGATAACAGCTAACCACTCTAATGAATCTACCCAGTCTATCTCCCCAACTAACCACAACTCCAATAGGGCCAAGGAATTGAAAATGTCTAGATAAAATAGAGTGCATATTATGGGCCCATAAACTGTCTCTTGCTTAAGAAGACTAGAGAAGTGTTTAGCCTCTTTATGAAACACAAAATTCTCAGGCATCGTGCTCATAATCAGCTCCATTATAAAACTAAAAAGAAATTAAAACATGGAAAATTTTATTAAACTCAAAGGAGATAGTGAATAGCCTTGAGCCCTTGACAAATATAACCATTCCATGAAGCATTCATGACATATATAACTCTAAACATGAAGCCATGGAATGATGGAAACGCTCACTATCTAAGATACCAATACCAACCAAGTTTAAATAGAAAAAAAATTTGTAGATAGCTATAGCTTGATATTTGATTTGTACAATGATCAGCATGACTGTTATCATTCATGTTAGGAGAGACAAAAAGTTCTCCAGATATACGAAATGAAGGGAACAAGGAACAATAGTGTTAATATGTACAGATATAGGCTGCTTTTCACCATTTCTAACATGATACCAGAGGATTGTCAGGATTCCGTACTCGCCGAGAGGAGGAAGACAACACACGCGATCACACAGTGGACACGATAATTTGGTGCTGCAAAGCGGCAGCTTTTCTGGTGATTTCTACTCACTATATAAAGGAGAATTACAAGCTACAAATAGCAAGACATCTCCCGGCACAATCATGATCGGTAGTTGCCATCCCAACTCCCTGGATTATACCGAGGTTGGTGCTAATCACCTCTACCTTCTAAGTTTAGCAAGCTCAGGACTCATCTAACAAGGATTACAATACGGCGAAGGAAATGTGGGATCACTTGAAAGCTCGCTACCAACAAAGCAGCCTATATCTGTACATATTAACAAATAGCATGACAGATAAATTGCATTACCTTCACTTCTGCATCTGTATATGGTGTCGCTCGTGACCTACAAAGAAAGAAATATGTTTTATCAGGAAAAACAATGGTATGATATTTGGCATTTGGAATGCAGTATATAGATTTCCAAAGTTCAACAAAAAGCAGTGGAATCACAGAAAACAGGGATGAAAAGATCATTTTGTCCAATAAAACAATATTCGATACCTTACAGTTTCTTATTTTAAAACAGGAGCAGCAAAATGACAATGAAAATAGCAAAATGGGCTTTGAAAGAAAAAGTATGGGAAAATCATTGTCCAAAAAGAAAGTGTACCATAATGCAAAGGTAAAGCGGGAATTTGTTGTGCAACAGGGAAACATTGGTTTGAGAAATTAAGCACAAAACAAATCAATTGGCTCAGCCCATAAATATGGAATTAAATGCCAAGGACTAAATATTAATCCAAGACAATCTACCATGTCACAACTAGATCAGAAGATGAGCAGAAATTCACAGCAAGAGGTTTGAATAAAGACCTGTCAAGACCAAGAACTGCATAGTGATGCGACATAGGATAAACCCTAGGTCCTGCCGGTGTGTATGTCCGTCTATTTTTATGCTCTGAGTGAGATGTATCAGTCTGCCAATACCAATCATCCCGAGGGATGTAATTGTAGCCACCAGGTGGGCCATTCTCCCTCCAGCTTTCATAACCTCGTCTAAATTTATTCCTCTCTCTGTTAAAAACGCTTTGCATATGCCTTATTCTTTGCTGAAATTTTTAAGCAGGCAAAAGGTCAGCATACTGACAGACCAAAAGTATATCTCAATGCAAGTACAATGAAGATATGTGTGGTAGCAATACATGTAATCTCAAATTTACAGCTGTTTATTGAAGATTAAGTGTACCATACTTGTGTTGATTGTTGAATACAGAAAAAAAAAACAGAGATTATGAATATATGTAAACTCACAACTCTCTCTTGTTCCTCTTCATATTCCTGCTGCATTCGCTGATAATATCTTCTCTTAGCTTCTTCACTGAAACTGCCACGACTTGAGCTATTACTTGTATACCTCCAAGACGATGTTGTCTGCACTTTATTCCACTTTTGAAGGAAAGGAGCATATATAAGTCTATTTTCAAAGAGTTAAAGTAACCAAGTATAAGCCAACATATGGCAGAAACATATGATCATAAATCAAAAACAGGGAAGTTTCTCCATGACTTCGACTAGACAGCATTTTCCCTGAGCAAACCCTTCGACTAAGAGGATTGACAGGGGGACAAGGTCATAAGGCCTGAAGCGGAGGGTCACCCTACTGCCCAATTTCCGTGCAATATTAGGCATAGAAGGGTGATACATATAGCGAAAAAAAGTAGCAATTATCCTGGGAGTTCATATTGACCTAGAAACCCTTCTCTACTGGTTTTACCTAAAAATACCACCTAATGTCACAACCACATATCCAAGGCTTGAGAGATTTTGGGCCTTAAATTCATAACATTAGATTTGTCTTGTCAGGCTACAACTAGTCAAGTGAGGATCTATGATGTTATCTTCCTTGGCTAAGGAGGACTAGCTTAAAGAACAATATGAGTCTGCACTAAGAAAATTAACAAATTAATAACCCATAGCTAATTATATTACCTGAGTGTAGAACCAGTCCATGCTTCTGCGAACTTGAGTAATCTGGAGTTCCAAAGGAACACAGATAAAAGGTCAAATACATGAAATCTTCACAACAACTAGATAGCGCAACAAAGAAATAATCCAGAGCAAGTACATATAACAAATATGATATTCAAAATTGCCAATAAAAGCCTCACGTTTGTAGCAAATTTTACAAGACAATTTCATGTGCATGATTAGTGAGCTCTGCCTGATAATAAAAGCTTCCATACAGTCGTTGTTGTAGGCTTGTGAACGATAAAATTGGATCACTTGATACCGCCTAGCAGAGCAGACTGCAACTAAGCCCCGTCGACGCGCAAGCTAGACTAACCACGGAACCTAGCGAAGCAGGGGCTACAAGCCTAGAACTGCCAGACATTTACGACGCGTCATGTGGGGTAGCATCCTCGAGAAATTCTAACGAACACAAGCGCATCAAGGGGAAGAGAGGGGCACGCACCGCGAAACTGGCGGTGGTGACGCCGATGAGGCCGAAGATGAGGACTCCCCATGCCTTGGACGGCCGCCGCTCCTGCTCCCTCGACGCGCCGGCGCCGGCGCTGTGGCGGTCTGATTTGTCCTCCTGCGGGTGCGGGTACGGGTCCGGGGCCATCTTCTATGGGGCTCCCCCCGGCAGATTCTTCTTTATCTCCCGGTTGGAGCTCGACGGCGAGGGGCGCCGGAGACCAAGCTCGTGCTTTCCCGATCGAATTCCTTCTCGTCACAGCCAGCTCCCTCCCCGCGGCCTCGAGGAGGAGGACGAATTGGAGTTGGATTCGTGGGGTGGGGGGACGCCGGCGGGGAAACGGGACGGGAGGGAGCGTCGAGTCGCGACTCGCGAGGCCTCGAGCGCCCGTGTGCCCGATGCGTAGACGCGTAGGGCGAGTGAGTCGGTGTGCCGTGTGCGGTGTGCCACACCTACAAGGAGAAAGCAGGATTCCTGTGGAATAGGATCCACTCTGGGACTTGTCAGCCAAACCGTCATCATCCAAATTGGCACACGGTTATGAACGATCACGGTGATCATTAATGCCTGAAAATGTCAAATTAAGTTATGGTCAATAAAAAAAATAAAGTGTTGATATGTTGCTTTGAGGGTTTCGGTCAAAAAGGGTATACTTGGGGACTATAGACCTCTTTTTATTCTCGCTCTTCGTTCTAATTTGATCACGTTTTGGTTCCATTATTATTCAACTGAACACATGCAGCAAACTCAGAGGCTCTTATACGATCCATTCCTCTCTCTTTTTCAAGCTTGAGAAAGCCTCGTAACTGCTAAAAGTGGATGATCTTTGTCATCTAAGGACGGAAAGTCTGAGGACCTGTTTGTTTGCTACCAACTTATGACCAGGGACCAAACAGAAGAATTAAACTGAAACTAAAACACATAAGTTTCACTAGTCTATCAAAAGATACTAAAAGGTGACTAAAATTTTTAGTCCACTTTAGTTTTAATCATGTGAACCAAACAAGCCCTAAAAAATTGTAATTTAGAACAATTGGTCTATCGTCACTAGAGGGAATGTTCTTAAATAGAGGGGGGTTGACAATCCAATTATAGAGTGATGTAGCTGAGTGTACGAAAACGAAAATTCACCCAAGAGGGTTTGAAAAAAAAAATCACTTTTGCGAGTGCTTGATCCGATGAGTGAGATAATTCATCATCACTTATTTTTTGTTTTATAAAACTGTAGGTTAATGCATCATCATCATATTCCTCACAGGCTAATAATTAATATTAGTGGATTCAAGCTATTTCATCAAATTTAAAGAATTGACTATGCATATTAGCATATGTAGGACACAGTAGATGCTATAATCTACCTACGAGTCACAAGTATGGGTACAAAAATCTATCCACGAGTGCATCTCTGCATATATGGACACGCATTTTCTAGATCATATTACATGTTCTTTGCTTTAGAGTATCTTAGTATCCCTATGAGTCCCTATGAGTCTCTCTCATTCTCTAGATCATTATCCGGAAAGTCATTTGTATAAAAAAATCGATTTCCATATCATTCTACTCTCCAACATCTATTTTGCAAACGAAGATAAGACGTTGGAGAGTATAACACCTTGTTAGCCAAACGTTTAGTAAGTGGCTTTTTAAGTTATTAAACGAAGATGGTTTATAGCAAGAGTTGATAAAAAATAAGTACATTAAAGATAAGATATTGGGAGGGAGTTACAAGAAACCAACTGATTTGTACTTCTGAAAAAGTTTTATGAATGTGAAAGATACATTCATGGGGTTATAACATTTTAGAGTCAGAGATGGGGCACAAACTAGGTTTTGGGCCGATACTTAACTGAGTAATAAACCCCTAAAGGATAGATTTCCTGCTCTGTTTAATATCGTGAGAAGAAAACAAGATACCGTTGCCACAGTTATGAGTTCTCCAGAGTTAAATATTTCTTTTTGAAGGAATTTAACAGGCATGAACTTATTAAATTGGCATTGAACTGTAGCTTCTTTACCGCAAATAAATTTAGTACATGAGAACGGGGGTTTTGTTGGGGTTTAAAGGCATCAGGGTTATTCACAGTCAAGTCTATATATGCTTCTCTAATTAACAATGGTGTCAGAGTGTTGCAAGATGTTTGACAAACAAAACTCCCAATGAAAATTAAGATTTTCTTGTGGTATCTTAAAAAAGGATGGTTCTGACTAAAGATAATTTGATTAGGAGGAATTGGAATGGCGATAAAGGCTGTTCATGCTGCCATTTGCCAGAAACAATTCGGCACCTATTTTTTAAATATTTTTATGCTATATTCTTATGGCGTTCTATCTATCTACTGTTTGGGATCCCCCTCCTGTAAACGTAGAGGATTTATTTTTTCATTGGTCTAAAGTGGGTAGCATGAAGTATAACACCTTGTTATTAACAGCGGCATCTGCTCTTATTTGGGCAATTTGGCTAACAAGAAATGAGATAATTTTTGACAAATGCAGACCGAAATCTCTTTTGCATGTACTATTTCGAGGGGCTACGTCAATGGGCAAGATTGCAGCGGCATGATGATCTCAAAGATCAAATGACATCTGTGGCACAGTTCCTAGAGACGTCGACTTTAGCTTTCTTTAGTTTAAATGGTTGGCTTTCGCAGAGACATGTCGGTTTTGTTTAGTTGAGAATGTTTCCTCATTGTTTTGTTAATGTGTGGGGCACGTGATCGGTGTTCAGGAGTTTTGTAATATTGTGCCTGATTCTATCCCTACGAAGCCGGATATTTTATCCTTTATATTAAAAAAAGAGTCATTCGTTTTTGCTTGGGAATTGTTTATTCTTTTAAAAATAAAAATACGTAGGACATGAAAAATGAATAGTGATATAGGCGGTCCATAAGACAGGCACTGAAGTCAGTCAGAATTGGCAATTTTTTTCAGGGATAAAATACACACTGCAACTCTCTCCCTCTCTCTCTCACCACGATTGAAGCGCTACCCACTCACAGGCAACACAGCCTCAGTACCCGTGTACTGTAGCAGCCTTTTTTTTGAAACTTACTGTAGCAGCATTGAAGCCAAGGGCCAAGGCTAGTGCCAAGGGCCAAAGGCTAGTGCTGTTGAGCGAAGGAGCTGAGGCACCCAGCCCCCGGCGCAAGGGCCTCATCTCCACGGGGGCGAGGATCCAAGGCGGCCATGGATCGCGGCACGAGCGCAGTAACCCGAGCACGGAAGCGAGGTCCACCTCTACCCGTTCGCGCACGACACGGGCGCTGGCTTCACACACCACCGCCGTCTGTGGCTTGGGTGCAGGCAAGGCGTTCGACGGAACGCCCCCCGGGTCCCGAGCCGGCATGGCCGAGCGCGGGGCGCGAGCCGGAGTTCCTGTCTTGGGCGGACCTCCCGGCGGACATCCTGGGGCTGGTGGTCGGTCGCCTCCCACGCGTCGACGACCGCGCCAGGCTGCGCTCCGTCTGCCGGGCATGGCGCGCCGCGGCGCGCGTTCACGGACGGCCGCCGCCGCCGCTCCCGCTGCTCGTGCTCTCCGACTTCTCCTTCTCCGCCTTCTGCGCCGACGGGGCTATGGCGGGCGTGCGACGCATCCGTCTGTCCTCACGAGAGATGGCGGCTGGCGTCCGCTGCGTTGGCTCCTTTCACGGGTGGCTTGTCGGCGTGCAGTTCAACAAAGGTCGCTACTTTGGTGACGGCCGGTGCTTCCTGATGAACGCTTTCTACCAGGACGTCGTCTGCCTCCCGCCGCCTTCTGTAAACACCCACTCCCTCGTTGCCTATAGTAAATCTCTTCCCATCGCCAATGGCTCCGGTGCGGTGCGGTGCACAGTCAATGGCGCCCAGTATGTGATGTCGTTCTGCAAGGTAGTCTTGTCCTCCTCACCGGACCATGATGGCAAGTGCATCGTGGCTGCTGTCTCCGTTCACAGGACCACAGCTAGCCTTGCCCTCTGGCAGCCTGGGATGACATCGTGGTGCATGTGCCAAGGTGGTTGCATCAGTAAGTTCAGTGACATTGCCTTGTACCAGGGGAAGGTCTACATGTTTAGCAAGGTCACCACGAACCTCTTTGTCTTCGACATCTCAGAAGATAAGAGTGGCCTGATGGTTTCTGGTGTTGAGCGCTGTGTGACTGAACTGCCTGAGGTCAAGGATAGCTATGGACAGAGGTGGAACATAGTTGAGTGGCATGGGAAACTATTGCTGGTTGTGATATACTTGGGACTTGAAGGCTGGCACAATATTTGTAAGATTGGGGTATTTGAGGTGGACCTGAGCACAAACCCTTTGAGATTCACTGAGATCAACAGCTTGGATGGCGACTGCATTTTCATCAGCCCCTGCAGCAGCAATTCGTTCCGTGCAAGTCTGTATGACGGAGTTGAAGATGATCTCATCTACTTCATTGATGGTGGCCTCAATCACTCTAGAAATGCGCCCCCTTTTGAGAAGTTTGTGTACAATATGAAGGATGGTACATTGGCGCCATTCGCTATGGAAATAACAGGCGACAACCTTCGGGCACCAGATGGCAACCTGATGAATCCAACATGGCTCTTTCCTTCGGAATGAACAACTGCTGTAGATTAGTCTTACTGTTGCAAGTCTGATTGAGCCGAAGCACAGATGGTACCTGTTGTGAGGTGCCATGCTATTTCATTTCCAAGAACTGGATTCAAGTGTATGATGTTTGTTTTTTATGGATGGTTTCCATTTCCACAGTGCTTTCCTAATGAACTTTTAATTAATTAGTATACTGATGTGCACTTTGTTTTAATATCATCTTTATTGGCAACATAAAATTTCTCATTTTCTATTTGCTAAAGCATGCTCAGTCTTCAGTTAAACTGAACCTTGTGTTTTCTGTTCAAAACTTATGAACATTACCAATATTTTCTACATGGAACCATAGCCATTTGCACATCGAACAATATATACATAGTATGGCTGCCCTTCATGTGACTAAACAGACAAACACAAATCCAAGGATTAGTGCCACTATTTTTAC
>DXKC01004087.1:0-16300 GCA_031170775.1 Cymbopogon citratus
GGTACTTCCGTTCGCTTGCGGATTTATCTGTTTGCGTTAAGAAATACCAACAAGCTTTCTGGCGCCGTTGCCGGGGATGGGTTTCGTACCTGTCTTTTGGTGATTGCGTTAAGAAACGTCAACAATCAGGCCACTAGCATGTTCAACAAATATTAAATTTGGAAAGCTATTTCTAGCTCTAATGATTGCTCAAATCCTACACCTATTGAGATTCATAACCCAAACTTGCACTTTCTTCATGTTTGGATCATATGCACTCTATTTCCTGGCATGGAGACTGATATTTTAATAGATGATGAACTTAAGATTCTCTATGCCATGGTTTGTAAAATCAAGGTCTCTCCTGCTAAATTGTTAGTGAACCATTGGCTTAACTCTATTTGGCATGGGAAACCCATCTATTTCACATCCTTCATACTCGAATAGCCGATACGTTTGATTTATTTGAATCACATCACTTTGAGAACATTGGCTATGTTAGAGGTATGATAGATGAGAACTTTTTCATTGCTGCTAACATGCTCATAAGAGTGATAGATGGTGAACTTAGAATGATTTATCTGGGCTATACAACCAAACTCCCTCTCCCTTGCGAGAGACATCAGTTGTATATAGTCCGCACACTAACCATCAGACTAGCCCGAGCGGGAAGACAACATGTTGCAGGGACACGCAGGGTAACGAGGAGGATGGCACAAGCCGCCTAAATGGAGCAAGGAGGTCCCTCGCATTTTGACGTCGAGGAAGGCGATGAGGCTATGTCCGTGGATGCTTCGGAATCCGTGGGACTACCGCCTAATCCTCCACCACACACTCACCCAAGGGCAAGGGCTAGGTGCCGTCAGCCTACAGGCATGGATAGCCTCATTAATGATATGGGTGAATTGCAGATTGGGCAAGAGGCAACATTGCAACTGGCACTATAAAATGCCCAATATATCCGACGCGTGTGAGAGGAGGACGCACAACTCTGGGCTGGATGGTGCCAGAACTTCCCGCCACCACAGTGAGCAAAGACCAAGCTTGGGGGAGATCCTCTCCCCCACTAAGGTAAGTATTCTATCCTAGTATTTCTTTGTATTTTAATTATTCATGTTAAAAAAATCCTAAAAATATTTATTTTTCTTTAGCATCTATGCTTCATGTATGTTTACCTTCCTCATGGAAGTGATGACTAGTCGCTTGTTAATATTTCTCTAGTGCCTAGTATACAACTTAGTATTTCTCTAAGTATGGATCACTTAGCTCACTTAAACTGTCATGAACCTAAAACCTTTGTGGGTTGCAAGTGCTGGAACTAAGTCTAAGTTGTTATGGGATATGAGATAGTGAGACAAGAGCTACTATAATATTGTTCTAAGCATGCATGATTACCAGAGATTTATTCTTAAAATGATTAAAACCTTAATTATTCGTCAATGGTGATGAATTCCTATCACAAGCCATATCTACTTTACATGATTGCAATCTTCCCATATAAGCTATTTGCTTTGTGTTAAGTGTCGTCAAGTCTTATTGACCCTTGTTAAGAGACTTTTCATACTCCTAAGATCAAGATCACGTACACACCACATACATATGCTACTTCTACACTGGAAGTACGCAAACACATGTCTTTCGCATCCACTAAATAGGTTGCTCCATGCTCTAAGTGTTAGAACATCTCTTTAAGCATTATTTAGAAAATGAGACATAAAAGGCTAGGCAAAATAAAAGAAAAAGAAAATATGGACATGTGCAAGTCCATAGAAAAAAAAATGATAAACACATGAAAGCTCATGAAAAAAAGAAAAAGAAATACTAGCCATGTCTCAAAAGAGAAATAGAGAGAGTATATCAAATAAAGGAGCAACCTAGTCTACCACATATCACACACTTGCACATCTTGATCTAGAAGTATGACACTTCTCTTCAAGAATCCGAGCTTTGACTTAGCAACACATGCAAAGTAAGTATGCTATCTCTTTTTATCCCTACCTTGAGCTCCACATAAGCCTTTTAGAAGTATGATGAATTAGAGAAGGCAACTCTTATCAGATGCCTTGGTGAGGAATCATACACCATTTGAGTGACATGAGAGAACCATATGAGGAATATTTAAGTTTTCTTTTGAAAATACTGCAAAACCTCTAGTATGAAACTTGCTAAGAATGAGAAAGTTAGTGCTCAAGTCAAACTGTTCTATCTTTCAACCACCTAAGACAAAGGAAAACTCATAAGCCCCATAAAGGACTAAGGTAATATGGGTGAGTTTACATAACTAAATTTTCCATTCAAAGAGAAGAACTTTGTTGTACACATGGTACTCTTGAAATATGAACATAGTAACAATACCTGATCCACCGAGGCTAAGTTTGATTGTTTGCTCAGGACGAGCAAAGGTTAAGCTTGGGGGATCTTGTTGACGGTGGATATACCATAGAAATTCATACTCAAAACACCATCAACATGCCTCGGTTTCAAGGAAGAGTAACATGACATGAGCATATTTTATCAATAATCAGTTCCACTTGTACTCTTAACTTGTTTATGCAGGAATCAATAATTTCATGACAACAAATGACAAAACCAACATCATATTCATGGAGAGGAGAGCAAGGAGGATAGGGCTGACACCCTAGGCCCACAAAGTGGGGGTCGGCCGACCCCTGATATGTGGGACCCATAGGTCCCCTTTGCTCCACCAACTTCAGCATGACACAAGGACCATGAAGGTGGGCCCACCCTGTCAGAAAGGGGGTCGGCCGACCCCCTTACAAGTGGGTCCCAAGGTCGGTTGGCTCCCACTGACCTTGTGCACATGTCCCACATGTCGAAATGCCACAGTCATCGATCATATGATGGTTTGGAGGTCGGTTTGATCCAAGGGTGGAGAAGCGATGTCACGCGGATCGATGACGTGGTGATGGAGTAGCCCCTACTCCACCTCCCACTATAAAAGGCAGCCTCCATCCTCCATTTCAAGTGTGAAATCCAAGTGATTCTAAGTGACATCCCAAGCATATAAGCTTAGAGTAGTAATTAGTCTAGAGTGGGAGTTAGAGTCGAGTCGAGCGAAGCTCGAGGTCTCCAGAGTCATCTTCTGAAGAGTCTGGTATAGCTCTTGTATCTTTCTTCTTTTGTAAGACTTTCCTTATATTAATATATTATTCTTACTTTACTTTACTAAGTATTTACTTAGTGCAAGTCTTTTAGTCTTGTTATGCACTTATCTTAGTAATATAGCTGTCTTAGTGAAGTTAGTGTCCTGTAACCACTCCTGTGTGTGCATCATCGTCCTATCTTGCATAGGAGCTCTAGCTAGCTGCAATTAGTTAGAGTTGTAAGAGTCAGTGTGAGCGTGATACTCATACTTAATCTTACCTTTGATTACCACTGACTTGTATGGAAAGTAGGAGCGCACTCCCTAGTAGGTGACAGATCGTGGGCAGCATTAGGTTCTCCTCACGTGTTCAGGCTAGTTCTTAAAAGGTAAGGCGTCCATAAGCCCAATAGTCGCTTTCGGTAAGGGGTTAGGTGAAAACCTTTTAAGCATCTTACCAGCTTGGCTATCCCTCGCACACAGTTAGTAAGGCTCTAATCTAGTTAAATCAGCTATCTATTAAGTCACAGAAGTCAAGTTAAGATACATAGCAGTCCTTTACTCACTCGTTATCCTCCCACCTAGCTAACACTACTAGTTATCTTTAGTATAGGATCCTGGATCCACCATTACCCTTTCTATCATTTATTTTATCACCCCTACTCACTAGTTGATACTAGATCTTAGTAGACACAAGGATCTTATTCCCCTTTTGTTAAACTCACCTAGCTGTTTTCCCTTGGGAAATTATAAATTACGATACCTCGGAATACTCCTAGGTGAAGTGCTACAGCGGTATATTCTGTGCGCTTGCGGAATCATCCAATACTAAATAGAGTTACCCCTATCGACACTTCTGGCGCCGTTGCCGATATCCGGTGGTTGCGTTAAGAAGTATCAACAACGCGCCGGATGGTACCGCGTCGGACACGTTTGATGTTTTTAACCTACGAAAAACTTGCATGCTATTCAATGTTCTCGGGTCTCCAATTAATCGTCCTGGTCGGTCAGGAGTGCTCGATTAGGAGGTCCGACTCGCCCAGGTCGACTAGAAACCTGATCGTCCGATTAGTCATCGACTAATCATGATTAGTCATCCAATTAGGATAGGGATGACCAGGTTCTGTGCTACGTTTTTGGGCCTGTTTTATATGTGGGCTAGTGGGCTTCTAGTTTGGCCTATTTTATATGTGCAGAAAAGAGAAGAAAACAAATCCCACAAATAAGTCACCAGCTGAACACTGATGCAGCTTGATGCTTACTTTATTATGTATAATATAGAGTGTGTGTATGTATGTGTGTGTGTATATATAGGTATGTATATATAGGTCGACCAGCTCATACTCCAGGATGACCAGGACGACCAGATGGACTACCAAGGGTCAATTAGTCAACCTGGTCGACGACTAATTACGTTTAGTCGCCTAGTCCGTCCGAGGTTGACCAGGATCGACCAGTCGATCAGAAAACATTGGTGCTATTCATGGAAACAAATAGCTTGCTATTTTTGCCGCTATAGCCCGAAATAGCTTTTTGCGGCAGAGGGCCGCTATATGTGTTCATGCACAATTTTGCCGCTATAGTCTGATATAGCTCCGCTAATCACGGTTGATAAAACGCTAAATACTATTTCCTTAGCTCGCTATTTAAAACCATGGTGCTATTTCACGGCTATAGTGCCGCTATAGTGGCCTAGAGAACTTGGCACGACGATATTGCCCATTTTCGCGCTATGCGCACTATTGGCACTATATCATGCTATAGTGCTGCTAAATGCATTTAGCGCCATAGTGTCGCAATTTGGCCGCTAGGCCTGATTTGCTGGCTGGCCGTTTCATTGTTTATGGCTTTAAGCATTTTAGACTGTATTAAACTATGAAATCATGATAGTTATTTATGGCTTTGCTCTTATGAAGTTATGCACTAATGATTATGAGATTATCAGATCGGTTGTTCAATTCTTCAACTTATTATATATTGTCTTTTCTGTACAAATAGTGTGCTATAGCATTGAAATAGTGTCGGTATAGCGTGCACAGCCAATTGACGCTAAGGCGCATGACGGCCGCTATAGCGGGGCTACAGCGGAACTGTAGCGTGCGCTATTGCAGCTATAGCGTCTGGGACAACCTCCTGCTAAATTAAATAGCCCGCAATTTAAATCATGGCTTCCAACAATTTGTGCGCCAAAGATCGCAATTCAAAACTAGCTGTTACGGGGGCATCGGACGCGTCGGACGCCCACCGTCGGACGCTGCATTGTGGCTCCAAACGCAACGCAGAGACGATGTTAAAACACCCGACTTCCAGACACTCCCTCCGGTTGCACCGTTGGACGCTCACCTAGCCTCAGACGCGTACACCACTCATACAGGCCATGAACACAACTCTCTCTGGACACTGACGTCACTCGTCCGGTGCAACATGTTTGGATACGTCCGACGCAGCTCCTCACTGCGCTGCTCGGCTGTCAACTATCTGGACACAGCCCGAACGTCCGACACTCGGACCTGGCGCGTCCGGCACTTGCAAAATCAGCAAAAACAAGCCGCCCAACGCAAACTTCTCCACCATGCTAACCAACAATTGTACCACCTTGTAACTGAGAGTTAGCATGATTTCACCAATAATTTGCCTCTGATGCAATAGAAAATATCCATTTTATTTTCCCACAAGCGCCGAATTCCACTACGTAAGCTTGACGGGAGGGAAGCAGTACCCAAACCCATCTCTACCCTACAAACTTCACCACCTTTGCAAATATACCAACACCACCAAGTATACATCATCATGTGCTCATGTGTTAGCATTTTTACAATCATTTTCAAAGATTTCTCCAATTAGCACAATAGGTCCTAATGCATCAACATGTATGGTCAACCTACGACACTCATGAACAATAACCAAAGATGCCGCCTCTTGATAGTATGGCTATCGACCTAAATCACTCACACCCTCTATGGTATCTTGAGTGCAAATCAAAATAGCCCTATAGCTTTATACCTTTGTCTTGAGACCATTTTATTTCTTCAATTCCATCATCCACCAAGTCTTGAGAACTTGATCATCTTTTGGATCATCTCCATCCATTCACCATAATCACCATAAGCTCCTCACTTGGTTAGGACCACCTTATCTAAATCATCCACTTAGATCAAAGGTTAGTCCTATAATTTCATTAATTAGTTGGCACACTAGGGACTTTCAACTTGGCACGAAGCGCATGGCTCGGCTCGAGCAGCAGTCGACCATGGTGCAAGGGAGGGAGTGGTGTCGGAGACGTCAGCAATGATTCACCATAGAATGGATTAAGGTCGCCTACATGGAACTCGTCATGAATGTGTGCACCCTCAGGAAGCTCTAGCCGGTATGGCACCGCTCCAATGCATTCCAGAATGCGACAAAGCCCCATGAACCGAGGGCTGAGCTTCCCTCAAGGACCAAGGACCAATGACTGGGTTGCTCGATGTAGGAGTCACACCCGATCACAAACAACAAACTCCAATGGTTGGTGACGAGGGTCATAGTGTTTCTTGGCATAGGCTTAAGCTTGAAGAAGTTTGCGAACATCCACAAGAAACATATCATGATTTTGTAGCAAAGCATCCATGGCTTATGTGAGTGAAGTACCTATAGTGTGGGGAACAAGAACCGGCATGGGCCGACCATAGTGCGCAACGATGAATGGTGAACTATGTTGTAACAACACTCATCTTAGGGAAGCCAATCGATCCATGCATGCGGAAGATTGCCGGAGAGGCGTCGCAAATACATGCAATAATCTTAATAACTGCTTTCGACTACCCATTCGTTTGATGATGGAAGGCAGTTGCCACCTCAACCCACTCTATCTAATTGGGCTACTTTGCAGGCTTACGCGGATTGGTGGCTAGGGCAGCCCAGCGGGTTGGTACAGTAGCCTGCCCCACCTTGCATCCTAACCTCTCCTTGTCAATGTGATAAAATGCAAGCCAACACTTTTCCTGCACCGTGGCACCGCCCATACATTACCATGTGTGTAGAATGTGAGACTCTTCAAGGCCTCTAAATTTTAGGCCCTCCAAATAGCACTCATCTATACCTACTAATAAAAAGGCAAAATATCAGCCAAGTTTTTTATCTTGATTCTTTTGGTCTGGTCTATTTATGGTGGGTTCTAAAAATGATACACTCCTCATTAGACCAAATATGGTGATGCAGCACCCAGACAGATTCTTGATGTATAATTGTTTTTGCAATTCCTGTAGATTCTAAAAGTATTATGACGTGAGACTACTTGTATCGGCTTCCTTTTCAAGTTAGCTTTCCAACCATATATGGATCACCAAAAACTGAGGCCTTACGCATCCGTGAGATCAGTTTGATTATAGACTGGTACTAGATGTCGAAGTAGAATTGAAATCATGTTGGACTGGGCCTCCAACTCATGTTGCATTCTTGTTGGGTCTTTGAAAGTTTGAGATGGCGGAATAGAGGGGGGTGAATAGTCATTTTTAAAACTAATCGCTCCGGCTAACCGAACAAAGTGCGGAATTAAAACTATCAGCCTAGCCAAGACTTTACCCCTCTAACTATGATTCTAGATGCACCTTGTAAAAGATCTTAAACAAGAAAGCAAGTTACCAATCTAACTAGTGCTCTCCTAAACAATTTTAGCTTGTAAGGTCACACAAACCTAAGCAACTAGTACTTTTCACACTGGAGGAGCACCTATATAATTCTAATGAGCAAAAGCACAAAGCCAACCTAAGCTCACTAGATGCTCAAGGATAAGGCTACACAAGCTTAACCACAAGAGCTCAACTTTACTTAACTACACAAGATAAGCAAAGCAAGGTACTCTACTTCTAGCTATACAAGTAAGAAGATGATTAGCAAGCTACACAAGCAAACTAAATACAAGCTATACACTTGGTTGCCACCAAGCTACGTCCTCTTATGGCGATATACCCACTTGGAGGTTCACACACTTAATTGGCGTCTCCTAGCCAAACCTGCAGTCGGGTGTGATAAAACCAACACAAGATGGGGATCCTTCAAGCCACGAGCTCTACTAGAGTTGCTCTTCGTGATCTCTCATGGGGTGAGCACAACACCCCTCACAATCTCTTCTTCGGAGCACCGCACAATCTCCTTTGCGTGCTTCGATGGAGTCTCTTGCTACCAAGCCGTCCAGGAGGTGGCAACCTCCAAGAGTAACAAGCCCATCGGCTTGCAACACGATTACCTAGTGCCACTCGATGCAATCTCTCAATGCAACGCACTAGAATCTCTCACTAAATCAATTGGATGATCACTATCAAACACATAGGAGTTAGAGGGATCCCAAGCACTCTCCAAGGAAGACACAAAGTCCCCAAGGTGCTCAGCACTGGCCCAAGGCCAGCCACACTTCTATTTATAGCCCCAAGGGCTAAACTAGCCGTTACCCTTTTGAACAGCTCAGCTCGGGAGCGTCGGACACGCCAGACGCTATCGTCGGACGCGTCCGGCGCGTTCACCTTCGAACGTGCGCCACGCTGTGTCAGTAGCCGTTGGAGCGTCCGCCACAGCATCCGGCACCGACCCCCGGACGTGTCCGCCGACCGGACCCTCTGCGGACCTCTCTGGACAGCGTCCGACGTCCCGTCAGACGCGTCCGGCGTTGCGTCCGACGTAGCACCCAGGCCAACGCGCGCCACATCACAACTAGCAACGGGCCGGACGCCCACGACGAAAAGCCGCATCCGACGCACCTCGCTGGACGTGTCCGACATTACCTCCTCAGCACCAGACTGCTCCACAACGGGCCGGACGCCCAGGCCAGCGTCCAACGCTCGGCCCTGGCGCGTCCGGCGAGTGAAAATAGGTAGGAACACTTCACCATGAACGCCTCCTTTTCTCTAATAAATCTGCATCTAACGTAATAGAAAATATACATTTTATTTTCTCAAAAGCGCCAAATCCCGCCGAGCTTGCGGTACCCAAAACCCAACTCAACCCTACAAACTCCACCACCTTTGCAAATGTGCTAACTCCACCAAGTGTACATCTCCATGTGCAAGTGAGTTAGTATTTTCACAATCATTTTGAAAGGATTTTCTCTTGCTCTTACCACGCTACTCGATCCTAACATGTCACAATGTTAGATCGCTCAAGTAGCACTAGATGACCGATATGCAAACAAGTTTGCCTCTCTTGATAGTACGGCTATCAATCCTAAATCTGGTCATCAACTTCTCTACACACCTCATGACCGGTGAAATAAAAAGCACTAGGTTATACCTTTGTCTTGTGCCTTTCCATTTTCACCGTCTTCCTCCAATGTACCAATGCAACACATGCACCAACATGATCACCAAATGATATGATCCATTTCATATCATCATGCAACCTTCTTGGTCCATCGATCTTGACCTCACTTGCTTTTCACCGTCTCATGGTCCATCGGTCCCAAGTCTTGCTCAAGCTTCACCATCTCATGCTTCAAAACCTTGACTTGCCCTTCACACATCCACCGGTCCATCGAGCCAAGTCTCATCTTGATCTTCTCCATTTGGGTCACATGACTCTATGTCATGTCACATATGCAATTAATCTCCTCCATTGCACATTCTCATACGGACTAATTTTCTGTGTATCTCACATAAACATATTAGTCCATCCTAAAGTTGTCTCTCAATTATCAAAACCAACCAAGGGACCTTTCAGTCTTCCTAGCCTCTAATTCTTCATCCAAGTTCTCCTTGATGCTCTTCAATGTTCTTAAGCAATACAACATTATTAGATAGTAATTAATTTAATCTCAAAAGTATGCAAAGTATCGCTTAAGAATGAGCTCACCTCTACATGTATTGGCGTATTCGAGCTCAGGTCATTAGAACTTTCATATTTAGTTGGAATGTCAGGGGGTGCATATAAAGGAGTGATGTCATCATCAAGAGGAATCACGAGTGTGGCCGCCAGTAGATCAAGCAAATCCGTGAGCTTCAATGGTACATCAAGCAAGTCTACGAGCTCCACGGCAGATTGAGGCGGATCCACAAGCTTCGGTAGCAGATCGAGGCAAATGTAGCAGCGGTAGGCCAGACCCAGAGGCGGTCGGGCTGATCCGATGGTACATGTGATTCAACGAGGAAGTAGGCACCGATAAGCGGCGACAGTGGTAGCCCGTGGATGGGCTCGGTGTGCTTATTCACGTCTTTTTCTCGATGCCTAATCTGAGACGGTTGTGATGCCCGCCTCGGTTAATCGGTTTCGAACTCAATAAAGATTGCTACAATAGTACATTTGTTCATCCCCTTATAAAGCACGGGTATTTTTGCTAGTCTATACCTATTTATGTAAAGAGGCAAAATTTCTCACCGTATTGTTTGGTTCGGCTCTCCCTTAACTAACTTTATAAATTTGGAAACTATGTATGTTATTTGGTCTACAATTCTTCTGCAACCCTACTATCATATGTATGACGTAGACGTACACGTACACCTGAATAGCTATGAACCCTAATTCAAATCCAAACTGTATGTCGATTCCAGAATTTCTTTTCTTTACTTGATAGGATCGATTCCATATTGGATTGGCTAGAGTTCTTTTTATTTTCTTTTATTTACTTGCAGGTTTCTGCTAAATCCACACTCGAATAACCAACCAATGTCATCATCGTACACCCTCTGTCCCAGAATAGATGACGTTATGGGAAGCGTGCTGGTCAAACTTTCTCAACTTTGACTAGATTTGTAGAAAATATGTGCAACATTTAGATCCTCAAATAAATTTATTAAAAAACTAGACTTAAAGATCTTTCCGATGATACTAATTACTTAGCATAAATATTTATAGATTTTAATATATAATTGCCAGCATTTTGAAAATGTTGACTTCTCAGGAAGCGAAAATGACATCTATTTTGGGACGGAGGGCGTATATGCCTAATGGATCTATCGCGTCGCTACGGTCCCGCTACCCCCTCCGTCAAACTGTGTGTCCTATGTAAATCTGTGAGTCCCTTACCAACGTTGTGTTGCCATCCAACTGATCCGAATTCTTAATTTTTTGCATTCACCCTATTCAGGTCGGCCGCTTGCCATACAAGTTGACTTGTGACTATGCGCATGCATCAAGATCCAAACAAACTCAACGTCAAAATTATATATGGGTTAAAGAAGATTTTTGGCAGGTCTATGTACCTACAATCCTTTTAAAACACTTGGCCATATTTTGATCTATATCCAAAAATAAATTAATCGATATATACATTTAATATTTATTTATTTGAAAAGCATAGATCATTTTCAGTGGCGGATGCAGGATAGAGGACAAGGAGGGGGCTAAAACAATAGAGTTGTTGATTTGCTTAAAGATTTAATGGTGAAATTAAGCTTTTGCTACAGTAATTAACAATGAAATCAAGACATTAGGGCCCCCCGCGCCCGGGGTGGATCCGCCGCTGATCATTTTGTATTGGTATGTCACTCTCTCACACGTCTATGTAAGTTAGAACAGCACATCTGACTACCCATGATGCAGTGCAAAATATACGATCCTAAAATGGGACCGTTAGATAATAAATCATTAAATCTCTCGTGCTCATGTTAGAGTGGCTAATGTACGTCTAGGAGACAATAGGAAATATACCAATGATGTGATTACTAATAAACCTCCATACTATAGTCGTCTAAATAACCATATAATAATATATACACCTCGTTATAACGTACGGGCATATTTGCTAGTTATATTAATTAACAATTAATTAATAGCCATTGCAATTAATAATTTTTTAATTGGAGTTGGCCCAATGAAAGGCCCATCAGCCCATGGCCATCCGACTCCGTGGCTTCCCCAGTGGCATCTACTAAATATTACTATTACCAGTACAAAAGTTGATCATCTTACCCATTTCCTAATCATGATGTGCTAATTGTGGTGGGACGAGAAATAGCGTCTCCACATCCTCCTCCAAAAATTATGATGTATATACGTACACGTACGTACATTTCAGAAAAAAAAAAAAGACCGTCGTTGAAGCAACTTCTAGAAAGCAACCACCACGTCACGGTTGAAGCAACGCGGTATGCCGCCAAGCGGAGCCAGGAATCAGTGGCCGGGTATGCCAAAAGTAAAGGGGAGGGCAAGTCGCCGGAGGGTGCTGCAAAAAAGTGCTGATGAGTATATACTGATTAGTGTATACTCTCAAATCATGGGTATGCCTTGGCATACAGGGGCATACCCCTGGCTCCGCCGTGTAGCACGTAAAGGTAGCTAGCCGTAGGGCTCTCACCAGTCACCACTCGGCACTCACCACGCCAAGCAAACCGATATGATGTCAACCACGGGTCGTCCTGTCTCACACTTTCACCCGGCGGTCGTTGCCCATGCATTCTTGATCGAAGCTTCTAGTCTTTCATGTCAAGCACCTGTGCTCCCCGCCGCAGCTGAAACGCACCACTGTTTCCATCGCGGCGTCGAGAATGGAGTGCGCAACAAAGCCCTCCGTCGTCGTGTCCGCGCTGCTGATCCTCCTCGTCCACTCTATCGGCGGTGTCGCGTTGAAGCTGGAGCCGACGGGCACGAGCAGCCACATCCCGCCTCTCCTCGACTGCGTTCCGGCCGCCGCGGGCGCAGGTGCGTCGCCCTCTAGCAACCACAGCGGCGCGTTCCGCGCCAACGTGCTGTCGCTCCTCTGCGCGCTCCCGGCGTCCGCCGCGGCATCGCCCACAGGCTTCGCCGCCGCGCAGTCCGGCGGCGCAGTCAGCGCCGACCTCGCCTTCGCGCGCGCGTTCTGCTTCGGCTTTGGCGCGCGTGGCGGCTCCTCCCCTGACGACTGCCTGGAATGCCTGTCCGCCGCCTCCCGGGACGTCGCCGACGGATGCCGCCACGGACGCCGAGGCGCGGTCTGGTGCGCCGGCTGCTTCCTGTGGTACGCGGACACCAACGCGTCCACGGCCCGCGAAGACGCGTGGCGCGGCTGGTTCTACGACGATGACGACGATAGCGACGACGAAACGCCTACGGCGGCGCTGGGCAGCCAGTGCCTGGCCAACCACACCGCGGCGGACTGCTCCCGGTGCCTGAACGAGTCGGCAAAAGTTGTTCCCGCGCTGAAGGAAGCAGGGCAAGGGCGGCGGAGGCAGAGGAAGCTGTCGTTGGTGCACGGCGACGCGGTGGTGGTCGTCGGCTACTCCTGCTACCTGCGCGTCCCGTTATTCCCTCCAGTGCCGCTGTGGGAGGCCTACGGTGAGCTCAGTCGTTCTCGATCTCTTCCCCTTTTTCTCGGGTCTCGGTCTGTTTCTTGTCCATGGAAACAGGAAGTCGGGGCGATGATGATGGTGCTCGTCCTTGCAGTTTCCGGAGTCATCTGGGTCATTGACGTGATTGGGATAGTGCTCGTGGAAGTACTGTGGCTTCAGTGCTGCATCCGCATCGCTCGGGATTTCAATCAAGCATGAGGTGGCCGCTGCGGATCATGGAGGTTGTTAGCAAACTGTAGTTGAAGTGCAGTCGATCTTACGTACTAGTTATACTGTATATCCTAGTGCTTTCGATCTAGCTGCGAGAGTACTAACTGAAGGTTGTTATTAGCAAATAGCAATGTAGTTGAAGTAGCAGCAATCAGTAGTCACGAGTCGACGATGCCTGTCCTGATGAACTTGTTCAGAAGCAGAGTACTAGCTGATTGAGGAAACACGTGTGGGGTTATCTGGCCATATGCTACGAGATGATATAGTCGTATGCCCTTGATGTCTTTGTTCAAAAATATCTGAGCTGCTCAGAATTTTAAAAGAAAAAAAAAAGATGAGGACTTCTCAACACAAAGGTCATAAGCCAGGACTGTATTCCACTTTTGGGCTTATGGATTTACGGCAGTGAAAAAGGATCACAAGGTATAGTTTAATAAAGAAGTAAATGCCATATATACCAAGAAATGGCTTATTTATTTCAATTTAATGCCACCGAGAGCAAGCGAACTGAACTGACCTGCACTGCATAACTGAACTGCACTGCATAGCACGGCATGCAGCCTCATCACTGTCGCCCATTTCAGACATTTTTTTATAAAAGATAAAATATTCGGCCTCTACATCCAGAGATGTACACAGCCAGCCCATTTCAGACATAAGAGTAGACATCAGATCATGTAACCTTCACCTCTTCAAGGGTTTCACTGAGCCGGAGAGCCTTCCACACTCCCGGCGAAGCATTCAGGACGTTGTTGCGGCACGGGGGTCCATAGCCATGCTCCTCGTCGCAGCCGTTAACCGAGTCGCATTCGTCGACGACCTTGGCCACGACAGACCTCCCGTTCGCCGCACTGATACTGATGTTCATGTTGCATCGGTTTGTGCCGTCGAGTCGCAGCCACCCGGATGGCAGTTGGACCAGCAGCTCTTTGTCTTGGTGAAATCGCCCGTCGCAGGACGTCTGCCTGATCGGTGCTCCATCTTCTCCATTATCGAATATGGTGTAGGTCATGGTGGCTGATGTCGGTGTCTTGGCTGATACCGGCGGCGAGCATCTGAACTGCGCATAGCGCTTGCCGGCGACGCAGCAGCTGTCCACTTTGGAGCAGAATTCTCCCTTGCCACGAAGGAAGCCACTGGGATGGCAGGTTGCAGCAGAGACCCAACCACTAGTCTAGCGTCAGCCATATTATTTCTATCATCTTTGGTGAGAAGGCTTGAGAAGGCTTGGTTGGAATAACTACTGTTTCGTGAGTGGGCTCAGACTCAGAGTATGGAGTTTGTGTCGCTTAATATAGATCTCTCTAGCAGCAAAAATGTCGGCAATTTCAATGTCTGTTGTATCATTTTGACATTTGACATGCGTCATATGGCCATTCGTTCTCTTGGTTTTCGCCTCATCTTCTTCCTTGATCATCACACATTTTTGTCTGTGCACGTACGTACGGCAGAAAGTTACATTACCTGCTGATGTTAAATCCAATGCGACTGTTGCTAGCTTCGGTATTAGTGACGATTCTTTTCCTGACACAATTTAAAGATAGTATAGAACGGTAAGCCACGACGCGGTATCCACGTCGTTTAAAATTTTTCTCACCGTTGGATTTCGCGATCACCAAAAAGGCAAAGATCTACCTGCATTAATAACAATTCCTTTTTTTCACGACCGGCGGGAGAGAGAAAGCACGAGAGAAGAAAATGAACAAACCGTTTTCTTTTATAACCAGTGTCAGGTGGGTAATTTTTTACTCCAAAAGCTAGTAAAAGTAGGGGTGAAGGTGCTTTTAAGTTTATACTACGGTGAAACCTGGTTTTGGGCAAAAGCAATTTTAGCTTTTAGGCCCTTTAGTAAAGCTTTTGGCTTGGCAAAAGTCTTACCCAAAAGCACAACCAAACACACCCTGGACGTGTTGACAAATACCAAGGAATGGTTTATTTAGTAGCTATTCCATCACGGCCAGGACTAGTACGTAGCATAACTTGGTCACAAATCCCATGTGCATGGAGGTGAGAACACGTACGCTCCTAGTCGTGTACTTCTTTCTCTTCACGCAGCAAGTTGGCTACTTCATCAGCGTTTCACGGCTCAGACATCAGACCAAGTGACCTTGACCTCATCGTCGTGCTGATCGAGTCCCAACGCCTCCCACACCGCCGGCGACCCGTCGACGACGTTGGGATGACACGGCGGTTCAAAATTGTGCTCCTCGTCGCATCCGTTCACCGAGTCACACTCGTCGACGACCTTGGCCACCACAGAGCGGCCGTTACTGGCGGTGACCCGGACACTCTTGCCACACCGTTTCGTGCCGTCGAGCCGTAGCCACCCGGAGGACAGCGCGACCACCATCTCGCTATCGTCGTGGAAGCTGTTGTCACACTCAGACGGGCCGCCACCGTCCTGGCCCTCCTGGAAGCTGTTCACCGTCAGGGTCGCCGGCGTCTCGGCGGACACCAGGGGCGAGCACCGGAACTGTGGGTACTTTTCGCCCTCTTTGCAGCAGTCGGAGTCGTGAATCCTGTTGCATTTTCCGGCGTTGCCGTGGAGGACGCCGCTGGGCTTGCAGGTGCCAGAGCCTGGCCCCGGCTTCGGCTTGTGATGATGCTTGGTGGCTTCGGAGACATGGACGTGGAGGAACAGGACGACCTGCAAGAGGGCAAGCAACGCTAGCAGCTTCGTGCTGGCCATGCTTGGTTGCTAGCTGCTGTGTGCTGAATTCGGATTGCACTGGACACTCTTGCTGGTGAGTGGTGACCGTGTGATCTATGGTACCTG
>DXKC01004089.1:0-12457 GCA_031170775.1 Cymbopogon citratus
GGGCGGGGATGGAGGAGACGGCCGCGTCGCCGGACGCCAAGCATCACATCGGCGCGGTACGGCCCTTCCCTCCCTCCCTGCACCCGATCGTGTTATCTGTGCTCACCTACTTACAGCAGTAGTTGGGGGTTGGGGTTCACTGTCACGGGGCTCGATTTGGGGGTTCCGTTGTTCCATTCCGAGCACCGTTTTATGCTTCTAGTTGTAGGGTTCAACCCCATTCCCATCAAATTGCTACCAAATCTCTGCTACTGAGCCAGCCAATGATCTCTCTGTACTGTAATTCGCTTCAAACTTCAATGTCAGTGCCCTGAATATATTTAACCCTTTTACTATATCATTCAGTATCACATCGTCTCATTTCACTCCTCGGTTTTGCAGTTTCTAAGGATACTCTTTGAGGAAGACGGCGAGAGCTCTTCAGACAAGCTGGAGCAGGAGCTCGCCTTGGCGAAAGCAGTCGATGTGATGGTCATGAGCTTGGGCAGCGACAACGTGCCAGATGAGAAGATCAAAGATGAGCGTAAAGACTCCACGGCTTGTACCTCTGCGACGGAGGAGTCTCTGGAGGCAGGCTCATCCGAGAACTTGCTTGGAATTGACAAGTTGTCGTTGGAAGATGTTCCTGCGAACGATCACCGCAAGATGGCATTGCTGTATGCGCTTCTCTCTGCCTGTGTTGCTGATAAACCCGTCTCGCAAGAAGAAGAGGACAGGAAATCGTCTCACTTTAGGAAGGGTTATGATGCCCGGCATCGCGTCGCTCTTCGGTTGATAGCAGCATGGCTTGACGTCAAGTGGATCAAAATTGTTAGTACAAGTTATTCCTTCTTCTCGGCGTGGCAGAGTGAAAAATGATTGGTGTTTGATGTTAACTAAAAACAAACCCTGAGATCATCCTAGAGAGACTCATAACTCTTGCATATGCTTGTATTTCCACGTAGCTCGAATTGATTTGTAATCATCAATCCTGGCATTATAGGAAGCTATGGAGGTGATGGTCGCATGCTCTGCCATGGCTGCGGCAAAAGAACAAGAACAAGAGCGTGAAAGCACATCACCGAAAAGCAAGTGGGAGAAATGGAAGCGTGGGGGAATTATTGGTGCTGCTGCCTTGACTGGAGGAGCATTGCTGGCTATTACTGGGGGTAAGAACTGCATTCCAGATAATATATATAATGAAATGCTCAACATCTTGGCATCACTTGGACATGCTACACCAGGTGATTCATATGCTCTCATTCTCTTCGACCCGACAGGTTTAGCTGCACCAGCCATTGCTGCAGGATTTGGTGCTCTAGCTCCAACCCTGGGCACACTTGTCCCTTTCATAGGGGCTAGTGGATTTGCTGCTATGGCTGCTGCGGCAGGATCTGTTGCTGGCTCTGTGGCAGTTGCTGCCTCATTTGGAGGTTGGTATAAATGTTCCTTCAAAGCTCTTATGCTGTGGTCAAAAAAAAAAAAAGAAAAAAAGCTCTTATGCTATCATTATCTGGAACTCTTATTTCTTCATTATATATGTGTGTCCTGGGCAGTCTAACAGTCAAGATTTGTTTCAAGTTAGCAACAACTGCCTCCATTATTCTCTGACCGAGGTCTTCCTTCCCTTGTTTCTTGGAAGCAAAATTTTGTTGAGGAAGTTAGACTGCAGGCCCATAGACTTTGTGATTCAAAAAGAGCAACCTTTCTGTCCTCTTTAGGACCCTAATGCTGACTCCCCTCCCTCCTGTTCTCTTCTTTCCCTCTCTGTACAGTTTTACAGCCCTGTAGACTGTAGTCCTTTCCCTTTCCCCCTTTCACTATGTACAGTTTACTTTATTTAAATCTATTTATATACCAACAGCGGGGCTTCCCCTGCTGTATTTATGGCTCAAAAAAATTTTGCCTCCATTATTTATGGTGGTCACTGTATTGCTTAGGAAATCAACACAAGAATGAATATGCACCCCTCTGTATAAGCACTGGCACATTTGTAAATTATTAAAATTGTTCCCAAATGAATTTCCTGTATAAGCTGTAATGCAGTATCCCCTAAAAGAGACAGAAAGTGGTGTACAATTGTTGTGCTTAGCTTTTAGTGTTCCTTGAATTTATTTTTTTTTAACAAATTAGCTGCTGGGGCTGGCTTGACGGGAACCAAAATGGCAAGACGAATTGGTAAAGTGAAAGAATTTGAGTTCAAACCTATTGGTGATAACCATAATCAGGGTGTGAGTCCCTTTTCTCTCTCTGACTAAAATGCCATCACCCATTTTGGAATCAAACTTATTTGGTCTTTGTAAATGTTGGCAACTCTTTCAGCGCCTTGCTGTTGGCATCCTGGTTTCTGGATTTGCATTTGATGAGGAGGATTTCTGGAAACCTTGGGAAGGATGGAAGGATAACCTAGAGAAGTATGGACTGTATTCTCATATCTGTTTTATGAATCGTAGTCACATATTTTACATCTATGCTATAAGGGTGGAGCATTCTTACTTACACTTTTGATTAATGTTTGACAGGTACATCCTTCAATGGGAGTCCAATCATATAATCGCAGTGAGTACAGCAATACAGGATTGGCTGACATCAAGTAATGTTCAGGGTTTTGTACTCTGCCTTGTACTACTGTTAGTGAACACCTTGTAATTAGTGTTCTTGTTGATTATACAGGACTTGCAATGGAATTGATGAAACAAGGTGCTATGAGAACTGTCTTAAGTGGCCTTCTTGCAGCATTTGCATGGCCTGCTACGTTGCTTGCTGCTACAGATTTTATTGACAGTAAATGGTCTGTTGCTATCGACAGGTAAATGCAAACTCTCCTAGCACAATGTCTCGTGTCAAACTGCCGATGTTTGCAATATTAATATTTCTCTGCGCTAATTCACCAGTTAGAACACTTTAGAATACATATAGTGTACATAACAACTTGTTTAGCTAACTGATGATCTGTATCCTCTCAGATCAGATAAGGTAGGAAAAATGCTCGCGGAAGTGCTTCTGAAGGGACTGCAAGGAAACAGGTAGCTCTAACTACAAAAAGTGTTATCCAACACAGTAGTTCCCCCAACTACTTTTTTTTTCCTGATTCTAAACTTCTCAGGCCTGTGACTCTTGTTGGGTTCTCACTTGGAGCGCGAGTCATATTCAAGTGCTTACAGGAGCTAGCTTTATCAAGCGACAATGGTATCTGTTCTTTAGTTATAGTAACCTTAATTTCATATGACTTTGCTCTTGATGGAATGAATCAGAGGGACTTGTCGAGAGGGTTGTACTCCTTGGCGCACCAGTTTCAGTGAAAGGTGAGAGGTGGGAGCCTGCCAGGAAGGTACAGCAATAACTATCCCTTCTCCACTTAAAATGCAGAGATACCAGTAATCTTCAGCTACAAATATGCCCCTGTAAAGGTAGTGTTTGCCTGCTTATATCACTTAACTACCCTCTGCTTCACTGCAGATGGTTGCAGGGAGATTTGTGAATGTATACTCGAGAGATGACTGGATTCTCGGTGTAACCTTCCGTGCAAGGTAAACAAAATGGGATTGATTTGGAATTGGATAGTCACTGCTGGAACAGTTAAGTCGATATCTTCACTGACTTACTGATTCTCTGTTGTAGCCTGCTCACCCAAGGGCTGGCTGGCATCCAGGCCATTGATGTACCTGGCGTTGAAAACGTAAGCATCTGGGTGATATTTCTTATTTTTAGCGAGGTTTCATTATTTTTACTGTTCACTGTGCACGATTTACAGGTTGATGTTACCGAGCTTGTCGATGGCCATTCTTCGTACCTTTCAGCTGCCCAGCAGATCCTGGAGCATCTTGAACTGAATACCTACTATCCTGTTTTTGTTCCCCTTCCGGAGGTTAGGAAATAACAGATGAGATAGTTTGACGATACCATGTTTGAGAAAAGATGTAAATATCCAGGGAGGACTATACTTTCGAATTTACACAAAAAATGTTTCAGTTGTCTAAATGATGACTAATCGTCATTGGGAAGCAAATGGAAATGGAACAGTGAAAGGAACGAAATCATCACTGAATGCTTTGCACTTAAACTAGGAATATTTGGTGATTCTTTTTTTTTTTTTTTGAAAATGTTGTTTCGTGATTTTCTTCTTTCATTCATGTATACGGAGTAGCGGTGACGTGGCTTCCACTTGAAAATAGCGATTGGAAGTCACATATGGAGGTATATAATGTCTAGATACATAGTTAAGACAATATCTTATAAGCAATACAGGTCTAGATACATAGTAAAGACAATATCTTATATAAGCAATATAGAATAGAGGGAGTACTTCTGCTCAATAGAAGATACATTTTTGTTTTTTAGATTCTAGAAGACAGATATTTTTTTAATTCAATTACAAATTTTTAAAATAACAGTAACATTTAGATTATAGTAATATTTGTGATGCACAATAAGTATCATTAGACTAAGTATAAAATATAGTTTATAATAGATATATTTCAAAATATAAATATTTATATTTTTAAATGTAAAATTGGTCAGATTTAAGATTATTTTCTTTCTAAAAATGAGATTTACGTTCTTTTTGGACTGGAGGTACCATGATATAAGATAATTATCATTAAATTAATGATATTTTATTTTCGTAGTGTGTATACATTTAAAGTCATAATATCTATAACTGTTTCTTTTTTGCACAAGGGCAGTTACAATGCTTCATTATAAAAGTGGAAACAAATATCCTGTTTTCGATAGAGTAACAGTATTTGTATTTCTGAATAGGTTAACTACAATGCCATTGTATATTATAAATACTATTATTTATATATATGTTGGATCAAAGCGAGATGGAGAGTATTTGATTATCACATCGGCAACCACCAATTAACTTTACAAACTATCCTCAACACAAATACAAAGCACCGAGATAAAAGTGTGGCATCACAGGACGTAAATCAATGGGCAAACTGTTCTGTTCCATATAATTTCCCGAGCAAAATCGTCATCAATCTGAACATCACACAACGCTATGGAGTATCGACGCTTGTAAAATCCAATCGAGTTGCGATAGCCAAGAATACTGAGCAGTGTTCACCAGCAAGCTAAATCGTTCCAGAACAAATCAGAAGCTAAACCAAACAATCAGATATAACTGTTTCCAACACATTAGGCCTTTTGGTGTCAAGAGATGCCGGAGGTACAACTGCAGTTCCATCCAACAGAATGTCAAGATGATACAGACCATGCCCAAGAGCTGAATTTACTTTGGGCAGGGCCATTCAGTCATACCTCTGCTAAACATATGCTCCTTGCTACAGTTGGATGGAGCAGAGATGGTCATTTACACTATTTTGACTAAATTGTCATTAGCCTATACAAACTGCAAAGATATGACAAAGAATTTTAAACCTATTCCTGCTGGGAGATCAAGGATGCAGGTAGCTACAAGATGCACCCTTTCTCCCACACTTGAGAATATACATTAGCCCCTAGCTTGCCCCTTTGAAGTTGATCTTGATGACCCACCGCTGCCAAATCTATCAGACCTACTCCTATAGTGATTTGAACTAAGTAGCCAAGATTCACTGATATGGGAGTACCTGCCATGGTGACGATGACTCAGTTGGCTGCCCCGATTAGCATTATCAGGAGGGTTCAAGCTCTTGTTGTTTCCAATGGGCTCTCCTGAAATAGAAACACTGGAATTGGTGGTTTCCTGCTTCTTTGATTCTTCCAAATAGCTTTCACTCGAGGGCTCTGCTTTTTCATTGCTATACATGCTGAGATTCTGACTAGTACTCCATGTAGTACCCCAGTCTAAGCTCTGATTGATTGATGCTTGAGAACCTAAAACTCTGGTGCTCTCACCTACTAATGATGTTGACATACCATTTGGTACTGATGGGACCTTAAGCAGTGAAAAACACAATGTCATATGAAAAGTATACAGGAAATAAATGACATTCAAATATTGCAACATCATTACCTGATCAGACAGCATCCAATCTGCAATAGCACTCAAGTTTGCCCGGTTCACATTTTCCTCCTCAATCATTGATCCTCTTTGGAAAAAGTCACTATTAACATGGGTCACAGCCACCTCGTTGATATCATAGGTTTCCTTCCCCTCAGTTCCAATACCTGGTGGAGAGAAAACAGATGATTCAACAATAGAATTAATGGAGAGTTCTGGAGATGCTAATCATCAACATGCTGACTAACCAGATGAAGGTTGGAGCACAGGTCTAGGTGAAAGCAATGACCACATATCATTGATTGAATCTTGAATACCCCATAGTGCAGAATCAACAGCATCACCTTGGTAGTAACTAGGTTCACCCCAAGGAGATAATGGGATAGGGCTAGAGTATTGTGGTTCTTCCTCGGCTGAGGCGGCTAGGAAGTCCTCTATTGATCCTGGCATGTACGAAGTTCCACCCCTTGCTTCCATTAACGATTCCAATACATCTGACACATCTATTGACTCAGCACCACAGGAAGGATCAATTAACAAATTCTCTCTTGTAGCAACAATAGATTCACTCTCACAATATTGTTCTTTTTGAGCACCTATTTCCCCAGTTGGAGCACCAGACTTTGGTGGTTCAAAGGCATCTGGTGAGTGGACAAGTTGCTTAGTCGTTAAATTTTCAGGTGCTGCTGACGTTAACCCAGAGCTGTCCACAACAGGTTCCTTAAACTCAGGCCTAGGTGTTTCACTAGAAAATTCACACTCTAGGATATCAGGAGATGGCATATGGAAAATGTTGGATTGAGGAGATGGAGTAATCGAACCATTTGATGGGTTTGCTTCAAGTATTATTTTCTCATTCAAGATCTCCCTCATCTTGCATATGTCGGAAGCAGACGCAGAAGTAGAAGTTAGATTTTGAGGCACTATTGATGTTAAACCTGAGTTATCCATGAGAGGCTCACACTCATTATCTTGGTTATCACCAGAAGATGAAGCGAAAACGCTAGAGTGAGGGGGCTGATTAAGTGAAGCATCTGATGCATCTGCTTCAAGTGTTCTTTTCTTATTCAAGATCTCCATCTTGCATGTATCAGAGGCAACTGCAGAACTTGTCAGTAGATTTTCAGGTACTGCTGATGCTAACACTAAGTTTTCCACAAGAGGTTCCTTACTGTCAGATCTTGGAGTTGGGCTAGGACATTCACACTCAATATCTTGATCATTGGAAGATAAAATGTGAGGAGGCTGATCAAGCAAAGCATTTGTTGCATCCGCTTCAAGTGCTTTTTGCTGATTCATAAACTCCTCCATTTTGCATGTATCAGAGGCAGAAGTTGTCGCTAGCATTTCAGGCGCCGCTGATGTTAATGCTGAGTTGTCCACAAGAGGTTCCTTACTGTCAGATTTTGGAGTTGGGCTAGGACATTCACGCTGGATGTCATGATTATCAGAAGATACATGAAAAACGTGAGAATGAGGATGATGATTCAGTGGAGCATTTGATGCATCTGCTTCAAGCGCTTTTTGCTGATGCACTGACTCCTCCATTTTGCATGTATCAGAGGCTGCAGAGGTTGTCGTTAGAATTTCAGGTGCTGCTGATGTTAACACTGAGTTGTTCACAAGAAGTTCCTTAGTGTCAGAAGGTACTGGGAAAGTGTGAGAACAAGGAGATTGATTAAGTGGAGCATTTGATGCATCTGCTTCAATTGTTTTTTGCTGATTCACAAACTCCTCCATTTTGCTTGTATTAGAGGCTGACACAGAAGTTGCTGCTGAGTTGTTCACAAGTGGTTCCTTACTGTCAGAATTTGGAGTTGGACCTGTACATTCATGCTTTATATCTTGATTGTCAGAAGGTACCGGGAAAATGTGGGAATGAGGAGGTTGACAAAGTGGAGCATTTGATGCATCCACTTCAAGTGTTTTTGGCTGATTCACTAACTCCTCCATTTTGCATGTATCAGAATCATGGGCAGAAGATGTCTTTAGATTTTCAGGAGCAGCTGATGTTGAAAGTAAACTGTCCACAGCAGGAATCTTAATCTCAGACCTTGGGGTTGAACTGGGGTATTCATGTTTCGTATCTTCGTTATTAGGAGAAGATACAGGGGAAACCTTAGATTGAGGAGAACGAGTATATGAAGACTTCGATACAACTACCCCTGTTACTTGTTGCTGACTCACGACCTCCTCCATCTTGCATGTATCCGAACCAGGCAAATTTGTTGTAATATTTTCAGGTGATGCTGGTGTTAATCCTGAGCTGTCAACTGCAATGTCCTTATTCTCAGATCTTAGAACTGGACTAGGAAACTCACGGTCAATATCTTGGTTATCAGGAGAGGATACAGGGAAAATCTTTGATTCAGGGGACTGGTTAACTGAAGCATTTGATGTATCCACCTCAAGTGTTCTTTGCTGATTCATGATCTCCTCCATCTTGCACATATCAGAAGCAGATGCTGAAGGGGCTGACTGTGGACTGCAGATTGGAACTCTTTCTGCATGACTCAGCATGCCAGATGGTGAACTAGAACCTCTGTCTTCAATAGGGGTTGCTGGAGCACAGCTCTTAGGATTTGCAGAAGCAATAGAAGAATGAAGTTCATCGACAAAGCTTGGATTAGTCATTGAACTTAAGCAAGAGCCTTCATGTTGACTTGAAGCTGTCCTCGACTCGGCCGGACTCCAAGCAAACAAAGGACTGGAGACATCTTTCCCGATACGTTGAGTAGGTAGATTTTTCGATAGATCCCGCCTTGAATTCACCAGATCTTTAACAGGTCCTCTTTGTGAACTATTTTTAGTTTCATATTGACTTTGTGACCAGGAAACGTGCTGATTCTGATGAGATTCCACATTACCACGTCCACTACAACTCATATGTGCCATGGTAGGACTCCATAGGGCTTCACTGCTGTGATGGTGGTTTGATTCACCAGAGCATCCCTGTATTCCATCATGGTTCAAGTCTGTGTGCCCATATGAACTCCCAGGAGATTGAATGAAAACAGAATGCTTACTCTGGCAGTGTGCTTGGCTGTTCACGGTACAAGCATCCTTCAGTGGAACCGAACTAGTCGACAGTGACAAGCTAACATCTGGAGAGTACACACTTTCCCTTTCTGGAACAGAATACTTATTATATTGAACAGTTATTCCAGAAGAACTAACCACGCTGTGACCAACAGGGGAGAAAGCATTGGTCTGATCCACACTAGGGCTGTTCCTTGTATGTCCAGTACCAACCAGTGTTGCCTTGCTACTTGTATGTGATGCAGCCTGAGTGAAATCTTTCTGTTGTTTTGAAAGCACTTCAGTCAACAGCAATGATCTTTCTTCACTCTCAAATGTAAGCCATACTCTCAGCTCACGTGGGAAGTAACCTGTCCACTTTGATAGTTGCAAAAGAGTAAACGGTCCCTGAACATTCCCAGAAGGATCCTTGTAGTGCCAGACTTTCTCCGGCTCTGTGTCATTTGACATTGTTACTCCAGAAGATGAACGTGGTCCAGCTTCATAAATGGTTCTGATTGCTGTGCTGTTCTCCAAACTTCTTGCCCCTGATTCACAAATTGTACTTTCTGTGGACAAGCTTTTTGGATGGCTAAAGCCAGAAACCTTTTGAGGATGGTTTTGCTTAGTGCTAAGATATTTTGATATTCTTCGCGATATGGTTGTATCTGGTCTTGTCCGATTTACTGACTTTGCAGCTGCATATAATAAACAAGTAAATGCTCAAACACTACACTTAATTAACGCTTAGACTCGGAAATGTGATTTATTTTAATCAGTTGATGCTTATCGCAACATAAATTGAAATGTACTGCATTGCAACTTTGCAAGAAAATTACAGTGCAGAAACTTAAACTAGTTCAATATTTAGAACATATTGCAACAAACCACATGAAATTATGCTACAGTTGCAAGATTTATTCAATGCAAGAGAAATAGTTACATTCTATTTTTTTAATGCAACTTGAAGCATTAAGATTACAGGAAGATATATACCAGTTCTTTTTTCATCTGTTTCTTCAGCAGACTCATAATTAGGATCCATATGTGAGTCAACATGCACTTGCAGAACTTCGTTAATCCTACGAGTTCTTTCCTCAGAATTGTCGAGAAGCTGCAACTTTTCTACATATTCTCTAAGTGTATGGTACAGTCAAGGATCACAATAATGAAGCAGTACAAGTAGTTGCCTATAACAAAAATAAAGCTGTACTTGATTATCATGAATTCCTGAGCAGAGGATTACTAGTTATTAGAAGCATGCCTCTAGAGCATTAAAAGAACTATGGTGAAGCTATGACAAGAAAATGGGAGCTATCCTAAGTTAAATAAAATTATAAATGAAGCACATCCAATTTTGGGAAGGAGGAACTAAGGATCCAGAAATCAAGAAATGGTAATTCAGTCAATGAAAAGCATTATAAGTGATAATAAAGGTATAACACATCATAATATGCTCAGTAGGATATTCTTTTCTGCGCCCAGTTTCGCTTGCACGGTCACGAAGATGCCCAAGCCTCTGCTTTTCATTTTCAAACCACTGTAAAGATTATAAATACCAGCAAGTAAGTTTGAGATCTTTTGAAGGAAAAAAACGATCATTGTATATATGTCGAGTTGTCCTTACATCATTCACTCTTACAGATTGCAATATCATGGCTTTCTCTAGGATATCCCCCTGCATTAATAATACAAAACAAACACAAATCAAACCTACACATATCCGATGGGCCAAAACAAAATTAGGTCACAAGTGTTCAGTGCCATGAAGCAGTACCATTTTTAGTCTGCTAATTACACCACACTTCATGCTCTGCCTTAAACGCTTGCACTCCTCCTACACAAGAAAATGTAAATGTCAAAAAGAGGTAAAAATGAAACCCAATGTAGTTCAACTAAGAGTACCGCCTCTAACTTGTAAGGAAGAACTAGGATTTGATCATACTCTCTCTTGGGTTAACAGGTACGACCATAAATAACAACCATTCAACAACCCAAACTAGACAATAAAATCAGATAAGGACTTCTAAGAATGCTACCTCTATGAACTAAACATCAGACAGGACAGTAAGCAAAAGATGTTGACCTCTGTAAAGTCATGATTAGATATTGTATCCATTGTAATAATCTCCTTTTTGTTTAAATTCAATATCTCAAGTGCAAAATTTGTCATCTTTTTTCCAATGCTATACTTCTCTGGAACCTTGTGTGTTCCTGCAAAAAGAAAATAAAGAAAATGAAAAAATAGCTCACCGTTAAAACAAACTTCAAGAATGAATTTAATAAAGTAAATTATCTTACCAATAACTTTTACTAGACGATATATGTCTTGTTTCTGGCACACATCAGAAATTTTAATCCTCACAAAACCACCACAAATTTTGTCTGAGAATTTGGGATCACCAATTAAATCCTCCATCAGGCTGCGCCTCATGTAAATTAAATTTATATTATGCATGTCAATTGCTGCATAATCCTCTAGATTAACCTGTGTATCTCTTTCCATCTTTCTATGGATCCTTCTCCTCTTATCAGGCGAAAATTTTGCAGCAATGTCATTGTATCCATTGGTATCTCCATGAGCTGAATTGAGATTGCTAGTCACTTGGCTACTATCAGATACTGTTGAAGTCTCATTCATAGGAAAATGCATTTCCAAAAGCTTTAACATCTCAAAGTGAGCAACTCGTGCTTTCCTGAACAAGCGGTGAAGTCTCGAGTCACAAATAATTTGGCTTTTCCTCTGAGGATCACGAAGGTCATTCTTCTTGATATAATCAAGCAGAAGAGTCTGAACATCAAATGGAGAAATGAAAGATTGGTCGCCATCTTTCATGTGTCCTACAAACTCCAATAGCTCTGGTGATGCCCATTTCATGTTTGGTGGCAAGGGCACTGGTTCATTTGGTACTTTTGTGTCTACCGGCACGGATATCCGCCCATTTGGTACTTTTGTGTCCACTGGCAATGGCACCCGTTCATTTGGCACTTCCGTGGGAACGCTCTCAGTATTTCTAGTTGGAAGCTCGACCTTTTTTGTAGAAGTACTACAATCTTTATTCACCTTTCGACGTTTTTGACCCTTTTTTCTTGAATTAGTTCGCCTTCGTTTTCTTGAGGAGCAGTCAGAACCAGCATCATCATCATCATTAGCGTCATACAGGTCATCAGACGACTCCTCTTTTTCTTTCCTAGCAGAAGTGCTTGGAACATTCCATCTGTTCTTGGCAGTAGTAAGTTCTTCCATTGTTAATGACAGCTTTCCTTTCAGATCTAACCAATATAGCTTGAACAGGTACTCCCAGCTGAGTATGTCATCAAAATCAACCTGTAATAGACACATAACATGAAAAAGAAAGGGTCAGCATGTAGGGCAGTGCATCAAATAATATGTGAAATATTTAGTTTCTTAAAGTATGGACCATATGAGGTTCGATGCTAAGCAGGACAGTGCAGCTTGTGGGCAAGATAGGCAAAGAATAAATATTAATCTCTTGAAGAACAGGA
>DXKC01004092.1:0-16592 GCA_031170775.1 Cymbopogon citratus
GAGAATTGTGCCATCAAGTCAAGCAAACAAAACAATAGTACTACTGAACAGCAAGTCATGAAAAAAATAGACAGTGCCAAGTAGGTGGTATCCAGCGTCGTCACCCAGGATCCAGAAACATGTCACCCATTGCCACCTGTTCCTGCATTTGTTCAGTAAGCAAAAATTACAGAACTGCAGTACCAATCGTTTTAGCTTTTGTTTCCTTCAAGTATCACAATATCTTGTAATAATAATTAGCATGCCTCCGCATATACCAATATTAAATGGCAATTGCAATAGGATCCAGCCAAATCATTGGTAGCTGAGAACAGAAAGAGACGCTAGGAGTAGTACTATCAGGCAGAGAAGACCAGGCCAGCGGCAGCAGGTGCTTACCCGCGATGAGGTGGAGGTCCGCCCCGAGGTCGTAGTAGCACACCGGATTGAGGAACAACTGCTCGACTCGAACTGCTGCTGGAACGCCGCGTTGCCCACGTCCTCGCCTGACGCCTGCCATGGTGTAGCAGCCCACCAGCCGGTGGACACCCACACGGATCTACCTCATCCCGTCGATGCGTAGGATGTCCTCCATGGATCCGCCCACCTGCATAGATTTCCTGCCTATGAGTACGGAGGGAGTGAAGAGCGAGACAATAGATCAAGGGCTATCTCGGTTTGGATAGATGAACCCCGCTAAATCCTTGAGGCTCAACTCGGAGGCCGTCGGTGGGACGCCGAGAATGGAGGTTGGTGTCGGAGCCTCGCGCTCAGAGAGTCAAAGTCGAGTGTGGAGGCGCAGAGCTGCTGGTGGCCTTGGGTGCGGCGGCGGCTGTGTGGGGAGGGAGGGGATTCTGACTGAGATGAAGAGCGGCGGCAGATGGGTGAGCTCTTTATATATTCTTAGGGTTTGCCTCACATAGCATCAATCTGGAGCGCTCCTAAATAATCGGACGATGGTCGATCGATCAAGAAGATGGGCTATACATGGGCCAGGTGGACGCTACAAACTATTCATCACTTTATTATTAATATTATATTTATTTATTTTTCACTAATTATGACACTTGTGAAACACCATTCTGATAAAAAAATACTCCAATAATATCTAAACTTGGTCACAAAATTCTACTGTGCAAATTTACACATCAGCATATTTTGGATTCATAAGGTCATTTAGTGCCTCATTTGACCAAGTCCGACCAAGTCAAAACTTGAATTTTAAAAAATGACACTTAGTGTGCAGATTTTGAAACCCTAAATGATATCAAATAGAAAAATCATAAATACCAAGTTTTCTAAAATCATGAAGATCTACATAAGTTGTTTTGGTCAACTTTTCATTTGATAAATTTTGAACGCTTCAAATTTTGACACCTACGTACCAGTTTTCGAAACCTTAGGTTGTCTCAACTCGAAAAGTCATGAGTACCAAGATTGGTCCACCCATCGAGATATACATTTGACACATAGGCCATTTTTGGATTTGATAAAGCGTTAGCAAAGTGTAGCTTTAAATTCATAAGTCTCATGTTGTTTCATAATGTCGGTGCGAGATTCAAGATTTTGTGACTAGTGTTTACTAACACTTTCTCAAATACAAAAATAATCTATGTATAAAATATAGATCTTGATGAGTTCTAAAAACATGATATTCAAAAAAATTTCATTTGAGGTCATTTAGTGGTCTCATTTGACCAAGTTTGACCAAATCAAATTCTGAATTTTTAAACATGCGATTAGTGTTTACTCACACTTTCTCAAAAGTTGTTATGGACGTTAACGTTATACCGTATAACTCAAAAAAATAATTATGTTTAGTAACCACGATATTTGCACGTGCTTTAGTTGCTAAAGGATCCAACATATATATAAAACGAAACGCACAAATAAGGATAATAGCATTTGCACACTGGTGGTAGAAGCCAAAGCCTCCAGCTACAATGTTTTAAGTTCGAGCACTCGTGTTTTACTTCTTTTTTAAAATATTTTTGATTTTATTTTTAACATCGCTGAAGACTACTTGCTTGTCTATTGGACCGCCGGTTAGTGGAACAAGGATATGGAAGGTGAGTCGTGGAACGATTGGATGGATGGTGCGGTGTCCTATTCCCAGAACGCGTTGGTGGATTAGGGCCCCCAGACAGCGACCGCAGAAGACAGGGAAAACGCTGCTGCCTGCTGGTATTTGTATTCGACGCACGGGAATTAGATTTTTTTTATGGAAAAAAAATCATGTGTGGGAATTAGAATTTTTTTTGAGCAAAATGCGCGGAAATTAGAAGCTCGCTCTTGTTTCTGCGATAGTGGTGGGTTTGATTTTTTTTAAAGCTGCTGTCGGTTTGATATCACCGTGCTGCTGCTATTTCGTGGGCTTTGATATCACCATGGCTCATTTAGCCCAATAGCATTCGGCTACTAGATAATCATAGAGACACAGCCAAATTGAGCCAGCACGCTACATCGTTTGATTTTGTCCCACCTTGTGAAGTCAAAGCAAACGCAGGGGCATGAAACTTTACAAAAAGGAAAGCAAGTCCGTCTTTGAGATGGCTGAAATTTGCCTCCTGCAACTGCCAATGACAATGTCGACAGAAAAGCTCCCCAAACGGAATTTTTAGGTGCTAGCTTATTAGCTAATAATAATAGTAGGAGGAGGAGGAGGCAGCAGGAGGAATGTCATATACTGAAATTGCAAATCTATAATTTAAGTAGATGTAAAACAACTATTTATTTAATATAAATGTCATAAGTCAACACATTTTTGTATTTTTAATAGTGAGGGCAGGTAAAAGTATTTATTTCATAATCCTTTACGTGCATGTACAAGTCTATATTATTTTTTTTTGAAAACAATGTGCATTGTCAGTCACTTTGTAATTTCCATATAATTATATAGGTCCTTTTCACAATTTTGTTTGTAGCCTAGTGGCAACGTCAATTTCTCATTGTGTAGTAGCGCAAAGTTTGACTGACTTTGATTTTGAGCCAAATAAATATGAACGAACTGTCCTAGGAAACAATAAATTGGTTGTAGCTCGGTATGTCAGCTCTCTTGTATCCAAAAGAACACGTGTTCAAGCATCGGTGGAGGAGTTTTTTTTTGCTACAACTTCCATTGAGCGCCTAGCTAGTCTAAGTTCCTTCAACCGTGATGGGCAGGCCCATCGTGTGGACTGCCGCGTTTGTGACCCTGCTCTTAAACTAAGTCCCAGCGTAAGATCTCTTGATCCCACCAGGTGGGACCCGTTGGTCGGACTATGTTGCCATGTCCTCGACGTGGGACTCGCAGCTGGGACCACGGCGCCATGTCCTCGAGGTGGTACACGAGCCAAACATTCTATGATGATTTAGTTTTGTTATTGTATGACGATTATTTTGTTTTCATCATTATTCTTCATGCCAAAGCTCCATCACTTGTGACTAATGACGAACGTGCATAGTTCGTCATAGACTGCTATCATTCGGTGATGAAATTAGTAATCGTCATGAGTGAAACGTCATTGATGAACATATTTCTAGTAGTGGTGTGTGGCATGCTACTCGTGGAGGCGGGTTTCATGGGTTTAGGCCTCAAAACCCGGGTCAGTCCCGGTGTGGACGGACGGCACGTGGCGGCATCGGGGAGATTGCATGGACGTAAGGCTACCGGTGATGAGGCACGGTGGCCGTCGGATCAAGTTGTGATAAGTTAGACAAGATTGCCCCCGAGCGGTTGAGTTTAGCTCAAGTTATCTTAAGGGCATTCTGGGGATGTCCAAATGTACCTATAAATAGAGGTGGAGACCCCCAACTCCAACTTACCTCTCCAATTTTTCTATTTTCTCCTTCTAGTGGCTAGAACCTCTTCTCCCTCCCCTTGCTATGGATTTGGTAGAGAGAGGTCAACCGAACTACTTGTGATTTGTGTTCATAGGAAACACACCCCTTAGAGTGTGCATGCCCTCTGGGCTTTTGGATTCATGACTTGTGATTGCGGTTGATTCGTGTTCTTAAAGTTCTTTCCAAGTTCATCTTTTGCTCCTTCATGAAATCTGTGATTTCTTCGTTTCTAGATCTTTTCGATCCGTTCTTCTTGCACTAATTTGATCTATGACATGAGTAGAGGCTTTCCACTAGAGGAATTGCTCTAGAACATCACGAGATCGAAGAACTTTGGATTTGTTGCTCTAGGTTGACTTGAGATCCACTTTTCACTCTTCTCTCGATTTCTCTCGATTTATTTTGATCTAAGCGATGATCTCTTAGAGATAGCTTGCCAACTGCATCAGCAATCTACCTATAAAATTTGGTTGTAGTTGGTTTTGATTTGGAGGAGTTTTGAGTGATTTTGGATCTTAGCGGAAGTCTGCGCGCTCAGTCAATGCGGAAACCGATAGTACCGGAAGTTAACCGGTAGTACCGGCCTCCACCGGTAGTACCGGCCTTCAGCACTGTTAGTACCGCCCTGCAGCACCGGTAGTACCGGTGTTCCAGGGCGGTAGTACCGACGTTCCAGGGCGGTAGTACCGGCAGCCCTGTTTTGTATTGGGTTTTGAGGTTTCCTGGTCTCGTCTCTTGTTCTTTCATTTGGTTTTTGAGGGAAAGTGATAGAGCCAAGGATCAACTTTTGAAAGAAGAACTTTGAGGCTCCAATTCACCCCCTCTAGTCGCCGTTACCGGTCCTACACTTAATTAAATATTAAAGCCTATTAGTAAATAAATATATAGACTTAGGGGATTTATTAGAATAATTGGACATGGGCTTTGTTCTTTGAAAAATAATGAGTGCTTTTATTATTTTCAGAATTAATTAATTTCATAGATAAAATAATCATTGAAAAGGCTAGAATGGATTTTTAAGCTAGGAAAAATAATCCAAGGGCTCCGAAAATTTGGGAAACATTCTCAGAGACATTTTGAAACTTGAAGAACCCATATAAAGTATTTGGAGCTTATGCTAAGATAATTTGGAGCATCTAAACATTAGATTAAGCTCACAATAAAGTGGGAAGAAATTCTAGACAAAGCTAGAAAAATTTTCGAGAAGTTTTTAGAGATACTTTAGTAGATAGTAAACTCAAATGAGTGATTTGGAGTAGAATGAAAATGCTTTTGAGAAACTTCAATAAGAATATCTAGGAAACAAGGTATTTGATTATGGGAAAAAGACAAGGATAAGTCAGAAAATGATAAACGACTTACTAAATGCATTTTGAAAAGTTTGCTCATGCTCATCACAAAGTCAAACAACAAACATACATCACAATAAATCATGTTGCTACTCCCCAAGATAATTTTAAAATTAATAAGAAATATTATTTCCTTATGTTTTATGAGCACAAAATTTCAAAATTAAATCATTTTCACTCTTTTCTTCAAAATTACAAAATTTAGGTTGTTACAGAAAGTTTATCACTAATTATCACAGGAGACTCCCTATTATTATTTAGAAAAGCGTATTTCAAACCAGAAGGAAGGGGTTTGAGCTCAATAGAGGGTTTTGGAGGCTCTTGAGTTTCAACTAAAGGGAATGGATGTCGTGGTTGTTCTTCCTCTTCGATGAAATCTTCGACAACTTCTTTGTGATCTTTGTTGGAGGATTCTTGGCAAGACAATGCATTATCTCCTCCATTGGATCTTGCTCGGAATTTAACTCCTTCGCCTTGGCATGGAGGGAATGAGTGATGGGAATAGAAAGGTTTAGGTTTTTCTTGAGATTAATATTTTCACTTCTCTTTCTTCCTTCATGAATAAGTCTCTCTATTGGATGCCCTATCAAAAGATCAAACTCCTAAGTATCGAAAATATGGAAACTAAGGTACACCTTGGTTTATCTACTTTGATAGGAACGAGGTGGAAGATCCCTTCACTAGGGAGGATTTGGCCTGGGAGACTGTTTAGAAGCTTGGTTGTTGGAGTTAATTTCATACCTTTAAAAAGTGTATGTGCGAGAGATTTAGACATAAGATTTACTCCTACAACTGGATTATAAAGAGCATCGAAGGAGGTGTTATGAATCTAACAACTAATGGATGTAGAGTGAGAATCTATTCGAATGATTTCAAGAGAAAGCATAGATTCACTCAACCAATCATTGCTTATGATTGTTGTAAACTCCTTCACAGTCTCTTTATGGAATTCATCTTTGGTTGGGTCTGGAAGATGCCAATTAGGTGCAGACAGTGCCAAAGATTTTCTTATTATAGAATAATTTAAGGTGTTTTCAAAATTGGCAAATAGATCTTCCTCGAATTCAAATATGTCTTCTGAAAGTGGAATTTCTTCCTTCTTCAGTTGTTTAGGGACTTGGAGGATAGTTGAGGCTTTAGGTGGATTAATTAAAGGTTCGGGCTCAACTATCATTGGTTCATCCTCAAGAATTGTTTCAACTACATCTTCTAGGGAATCATTAGGAGTGCTAGTGTCAGGAGTGTTCTCAAGAATTTTTGTAAGGATTTTTCTCCCTTTAGTAGCAGAGAGATACAAGAAAGCACCTCCAGAGGATGTGTGAAGAAGTTGTGCGGATTCTCCATTAAGACCCACATAAAAATGTCGTAAAAGCATATGGTCTCGAATGGAAAGGTTAGGGCCGGTATTGACTAGGTCACTAAAGCATGCCCAAGCCCCACCAAGAGATTCTTTTTCTTCTTGTTTAAAAGATAGAACCTCTTTTTGAAGGATAACCACTTTAGGGATGGGAAAGAATTGTAAGAAAAAGCTAGAGTGTAAAGTTTCCCACTCTCCCTGTGCTCTTCGTACATTTTGAGAATACCAGTGTCTAGCTTTTCTCGTTAAAGAGAACAGAAATAGCTTCTACTCCCTCGATTTGCAAACATGCACAGATCTGCTCAAACTCCCATAGGTGGGTGTATGGGTTTTCATCACCTTCTCCTGAGAATGAATAATTCTGGATCATTTTTATGAAACATAGGCGCAATTCATAGCTAGATGTGAGGATTGGTTTGGAAGATTCTGGTGGCTCTAGTTGTGCACTAGTGGGAGTAGAATATTGATTGATAGGAATGGAATTTAAAGCATCCATAAGGATGAACACAAAAATGATGAAAAGAAAGAGAATCAAAAGAAAAGATAAAATAGTATGATACAAAGATAAATTTGGTTTGACTAATCACAGCAACCGTTTCCCCGGAAACGGTGCCAGAAAGCTTGTTGGTATTTATAACGCACATAGAAAAGATCCGCAAGCGCATGGATACCATTGTATCGTTCACGAGAAGAGTTTTGAATATCGTATCCACAGGGAAACGTGTGTAAGTCGCCTAACAACTAATTTATCCAGGGCTGGCAAGTAAAAGGTATATTGAGTAGAGAGGATTTTTACGGTAATGATCTATCTAAGATTAGATTCAGATGTTCTTCTAATGTTCACTTTGGGACGCCACTTAGACGGAAAAGCACTACTAAAGAGAACTCAACCGACGTGACTACAGTCAGGATTAAAGTCAGTCCCTGTTACTACCACACAACCAGAGAATAGGGCGCAAACACAGGTAATCAAAAGCCTAAGCACCACGCCTATGCTAATAATTACTACTATAATTTAGAGTACTAACAAGAACTAGAGCAATCATAAGAACTACGAACTAGTGAACAATAGAGTAAAATAAATACTTGACAAAGATCAATTACTAGAAGTATCCTAGATGCAAGCTTGGAGAAGCCTAGATCCGCCAAAGTACAAGACACAGAAGAAGCGCCGACAGACAGGCCAGCCCCGCCTCCGACTCTTCCCTTGTTCTCTATCTCTCTAAATCTCTAGAACCCAAGTTTACAACTAGATGAACTAGACAACTAGACGATCTAGAACTAGAAGAGCTAGAACTAGAACTAGATGAACTAGACAACCAGACAACTAGAGGGACCTCTACTTCTACTTGGATGGAGAGTTGAAACCCTAGCTTTTGCTTCTTAGGTAGCTAATGAAGATGGAGATGGCGCCTTGGGGTCCTGCTTATATAGTCTGAGGTGGAGTAGGGGCAAGGAACTTGAACCAAATCAAGATAAGAACTCTTAGGTCGACTGGAGGTCGTCACACGATGGACTAGGACTCTGGCACCCGGGCCAGGCAGGCCGGGCCCGCCTCGCGGTGTCTCGTGTTCCATCTTGTTCTGGTGGCCTCTGGTACCTTCTAGATCCTTCTAGTGCCAATTACCAATCTTTTTGTGGAAGATATCATATCATGGTTGGATTCTTCCCTCTCAGATCATGTTTGAGTCCCTAAAAAATATAATTTTACCAAAGTGTGGAGTTCTTTCATATAAACCCCTCTAAATATATGCTAAATGATGGTTCTAGGGTGTTCTAGAAACTTCCCAAGTCATATCCCTCAAGGACTCTCTATCTAGACTTCCAAATATAGCTAATAATATGTCCGCTTCGATTAGCGTGACGTGAGCTTCACAATGGTGTGGTCCAATTCCTCATCTGAGATACTTTTATATGGTGAAAAATTTAATATTCCTACAACACATATGAAAACACCAAAACTTGTGGAACTTATCAATTTCAAACCCTACAACTATGATTTGTGATGTTTTGTCATCATTTTTATGCCATTTTATACAATAGTTGATGGTTATAACTAAGAATTAATGACTGTCAAGTGTCAACAGATACACATGCGCTACATTGTAGTTGGTTGTTCCCTAGATGTTGCTTTGTCAAGTAATTGGAGAATGTAGGATGATAATGTCCGGCGCCTACTGGTTTATTTGAGTGGAGGCTATGAAATTTGTTAGTGTGTTTAAGGCACATTTGTGGCCACACTTTGTCATGTTGTTCTTTGGTGTGGTAGGAAAGCTTAACAGTTGTGGTGGATATTTACATTTTTTTTGTTTTTGTCGTGGGATGAGCCCAAAGAAAAGGAAATGTAATGCTAGTTTTTTCCCCTCTTTCTATTTGCTATGGAATGTCTTTATCATGACCTTGAGTTTGAGTTTAAGGAATTAATGCTTATAAAGAAACCTAAATTTCTGAGTTCATTATCTTAGAGTATATAATTGTTTCTCACTTCATACCATGAGGTTTTGGCCATGTTACCTATTAATTGTTTCTCTTGATAAGAGGCGACTTAGAAGTAGAAGAATTGGGGGACAAATTCTTTTTAGGGAGGAAGACTGTGAAACCCCCAAAAAAGGAAGGAAGGGTTTAGAAGGGCCAAGGCCCAACCAACCCATTGGCTGTGAAGCCCAAGGACCTAAGAAAAAAAATAAAAAAAACAAAAGTATGACCTCTTCTTCTGTGATTTGAGTTGTCGTACTCCTCTCGACCATGCGTTTTTTTTCCTTTCCCACTCCAACCATCATTACCCAGTTACTCCAATAGCCACCACCCCTCTCTACATGTCATGAAGAAGAAAAAAGAAGTAAAGAGGAGGGAGAGTCTAGGGTTTTGCCACCGCCGTTGTCGTCGTCATCAGCATCTTTTGTAGCGGTTGTTCTTCCTCCCGCAGAAAAACCGGTGAGGATCCATCTCAAACCTTTGGGTTTCCATCAATCCCTTGTTTCTGTCGCTGTTCAAGAGTCTCTCCATGTTTGTCATAGATCGGAATGGCAAGACCTTCACAACGGCGAGGACCGTTGCGATCTTGTGACAATGGGAAGATGAAGAGGAGAGGATGGAGTAGTTGCTAGGATTTCTGGCATCGTGCTCGCTGTGGTTGCCCTAGGTAAGCATCCAAATATCAATCCCCTACTTTTGATGAAGTTTTGTGGATCAAAAAGTTGATTGGGATGGGATTTATAGTGGAGTAATTCTCGAAATCAATTTCGTCTATGTTCTGGAATTCATCAGACGGAGCAGTTCCTCTGGAATTTTCATCTTAATGGCATGTAAATTTTGGGCCTGAAGACAACATTGTAAAGCACTTAGATATGTTTCTCGGGATGCCAAGTTCACTATCATAGCCTATATATTCTAGGAGATATGGCTGTCCGAATCAGAGTATTTTTTGATAGCAAAAATCTGGATAGTGTTAGATCTATGCAGTTTTTGACTGTTTATATGAGTTAATTGATCTTGTGATCTAAACAAAAGTGGTAGTGCATTTCGTTGTCTTTCCATACTGGTAAAGTTGATATTTTTTTGGATTAGTAAATCTTTAGTTATGCTTTAAACTCCATTCCTATCAATCAATATTCTACTCCCACTAGCGCACAACTAGAGCCACCAGAATCTTCCAAACCTATCCTCACATCTGGCTATGAGTCGCGCCTATGTTTAATAAAAATGATCCATGATTATTCATTCTCAGGAGAAGGTGATGAAAACCCATACACCCACCTACGGGAGTTTGAGCAGATCTGTGCATGTTTGCAAATTGCGGAAGTAGAAGCTATTTTCGTTCTCTTTAACGGCAAAAGCTAGACACTGGTATTCTCGAAACGTACGGAGAGCACAGGGAGAGTGGGAAACGTTGAGAAGTATATTATTGAAGTGATTTGCCTATGTTATTATTGAAGGTCTCTATCATTTGGTTATTTTCCAAACTAAAAGTCTTTCATGTTATTTGGATATCATATCAAGTGAATACTCCATGTTAAATTGATGTTTAATTCAACTTGTGGTTTAAATAGCTTGTCAAAATAAATTTACTTGCTGAGATGTTTTTATCTCACTCTTGCTTTACTCAATCCAGGTGCTCACTTCTTTTAGAGACTTCAAGTTTTAATACCTAATAATTTGGTTATTTTCATGAGACATGGAAGTAAATGTTTTAAAGAGCCATTATTAGACTTTTCTTATTGGAGTACCACACGTTTCTGTTAGGATGTTCATTAATGCTAGTTTGATTCATTTAGCTATATATATGTCTGGCTTCCTTGTTGTTTTTATATACAAAGAAAATGCCGCCATAATCATTATTGGTCATGTGCGGCTGTTGGTGGTGGTGTTTAGTGGCATCCTGGATGCGTCATGTGCGGCTATTGGTGGTGGTGTTTAGTGGCATCCTGGATGCCTGTAAAATTCTGGGGTGTTACCGTTTCAATCACAACGTGACAAACACCTTCTGAAATAGCAGCTTGTGTACCTTGTAAGCAAGCAACGAGTTCCCCCTGCAAGGCGTTCATCAGTGTGTCCACTCTTCCTCTGAAAACACTGATAACGTCTCCTGCCGAATCCCGGAGGATACATCCCCGTCCACCGTTACCGGTTTCTGCACTGAAAGCTGCACCTCAGTTAACTTCAACAAAGTCTCCTGTTGGCTTCTCCCATTTGTCTCCTCCACCTGGTCTCCGAGAGACAGGTAGCTCCTCATCTCGCCGCCATTCCATTGCAGCAGATTGGATGCTGTGCGCCAGACTGGCCGGGTCACGTTTTGGCTCTCCTTCTAGGATTCTATTTCGCTCATACCAGCACCACCATAACACAATGCAGCATAGCGATTTTTTGTCCTCCTTCATGGCCATGATAACCTCAGTAACTTCCTTCGCCATACCGTACTGCGTGGTCGCCCATGATGCAGACCTGCAGTCCCAAGCTCCTACTATACCCTAGAAGTTATTTTGATTCAGCATGTGTACCCGCACAACGTATATTGGAATGTCTTTTAAAAAACAGTATGGGAGTATGGTACACAAAATCGCTACTCAGAGTGATCAAATTTGTGAATTAAAAATAGTAACAAAGTGAGATCCGGTTTGGCCAACGTTTACAACACTTGACAAAGATATTCACCCTCCTATATTGCTTACACATGTGAGTGTATTCGACAAATATGATTGAGTTTCTGGTCATATGTTACAGATATTGACTCAACAGAACTTCCTTCCAGGCAAAATTCTACCAACGCACTGCAGAGTGATCAGCTCAGAGTACTTTGCATCAAACAAAATTCCATGCAAGTTCTGATCTATCCTCAGGACAAAACTTTTAGACCTGGGCGTAGAATATTTCTGATTCTGAAATTTACAGATTCCTGTACTTACAGTAGTGCACCAAAATCTCCACAAGAGCATTGCCCATCTTTGAACTTGTGAAGCCGTTTACTGTCCCGGACAACAATCTCTCTGTTCATAAGCAACGAAAAAAATTTAATAGAGCTGTGGCAGTCCCTGCACATGGTAATGTTCTTTGTGACACGAACTGTTGCACCTGGAGGTGTTTGGATCAGCCCCAGTGCAACAGCTAACCTCTCGCTGTGGTGTTTTACTGAACCTGCAGGTGGTTTCTCATCATCCTCGCTGTCAGATAACTCAGCATTCTGGTATGGTTCAAACCCAATGGTCTTAGCTTTCTCAAGCAAATTCTCCAGCAGTTGATACAGCTCATCACTCAGTTCGTGAGTCTTATCATTTGCTCTAAAGAAATAGACCTTGTCTTTGATTGTAATCCAGCTGCGGTCTCTGAGAATCCCAAGATAGTCCTGTTTCATCAGCTTCCGCACTCTAGCCACATCATGCCATCTACCGTTAGAAATGTACATGTTCAACAGTAAGACATAGGTTTCAACTCCTTTTGGCTTGAGCTCGAGCAGTCTATCAGCCGCATAGAAGGCAAGCTCCATGTTTCCATGGCTCCGGCATCCAGCAACCAAGCTAGACCAGATGGCTTCATTTGGTTGAAACCCCATCCTTTTGATGAAGGAAAATGCATCGTCCAATCGGCCCAAGCGCACAAACATGTCAATCATGCACCCATAGTGGTCAACAACAGGCACTATTTTGTACTCTTCCTTCATCATGTTGAAGTAATGTTCAGCGTTCTCAACTAAACCAGCATAGCTGCAGGCTGAAAGCACACTTACAAATGTGATTTCATTTGGTTTCACTCCAGCAAATCTCATGTCTTCAAAGAGTTGTATAGCTTCATGGGGCCGGCCATGCTGTGAGTACCCTGAGATCATAGAAGTCCATGAGACAAGAGTCCGTGTCGACATCTCAACAAAGGCTTTAGTTGCATCTTCAATGCAACCACACTTGTTATACATGTTTACCAATGCGCTGTTCACCACGACATCTGACAGGACACCAGTCTTTATCGCCTGTGCATGGATTTGCTCACCCTGCTCTAAGGCCATCATGACACTGCAGACAGACAGGATGCTTGAGAAGGTGAACAAGTCAGGCCTCAATGCAGACCTCTTGAGGTTGCGGAAAATCTTGAGGGCCTCGAAACCTCTAGAACGAGCATGAAGATCATCCTTAGCTGTCTCCATGATCTGAGCGTAGCCTGAGATCATGGCATTCCATGTGATAATACTGACATCATCCATCCCTTCAAACAACCGCATGGCCTCCTCAGTTTCACCCTTTCTCAAATAGAGGTACATCGTCGAGTTCTTTACTGGAATGTTTGTCTCACACCCAATTTTGAAGCACAAGGCATGGACTTGCTTGCCTAGGTTAAGATCTAGCCTTGTACCACACAAGCTCATTACACTCGTCAAGGTAAACTCATTGGGAACCACTCCATACATAAGCATATCAAGGAACAGAATCAGTCCAAGCTCTGTGTACTTCTCATCTTCAGCACAGGCAGATATCATCGTCGTCCATGTGATGACATTCTTGTCAGGGACCATCCTGAAGGCCCTCATGGCAGATTCCAAGCTCCCAGACTTGGCATAAAGCCGACAGAGCGAGTTCCCTATGCTGGTTATGGACAGGGCATCATACTTAATCATGTAGCCATGAACCTGATTGCCCAGGTCAACGTTATTGGAAGCAGAGCACGCATTCAACATGGCGCCCAGCGTGTAATGAGAAGGATATCTCCCGGCCTCCAGCATCTCGACGAACACCTCGACTGCCTCTACAAGCTGAGAGTTCAGAGTGTAGCCTGTGATGAGCGCAGTCCAAGTCACAACATTCTTCTCAAGCATTTGGTCGAACAGGCTGCGCGCGTCCTGGCTCGCCCCGCACCGCATGTAGGCATTGACAAGAGATGTGGCGACGAACATGTCCGTGCCAGTCCCCGTCTTCACCATGTGCCCGTGCAAGGCCCTGGCGCCGCCGAGGCTGCCGGTTTCGACGCACCCATGAAGCAACGGCACGTACATCGCCGACTGCACCGTCTTCCCCTCCCTGAGCATGTCCATTGCCTCCCTGAAATACAGAGGCCGCAGCGGCGCTTCCATGGTGCCGCCGTTCTGCGCTGCCTGGATGCTCCTGCCATTCCAGTTCTGCAAAGTTGGAGTAAATGGGTAAGCCAATGGATACTTTGCCAACGGTCCTAGCGACGGACTGTCCTGCAAATACGACCGAACGAAACAGGGAGGGTTCTTGAACTGGATTTGAAGTGAGGAAAAGGATCCGGCTACCTTGTCGGCGGCGGTGACAGAGCTCGGTGGCGGCCTCCGGGAATCAGCCCCGCCGGCAGCTGGGAAGCCCGAGGCGGCGACGGGGACAGCGACGGAGGGCACGGAGGCCATTTGGCGCGGTCAGAGGGGAGGATGAAGCGAGGGGAGCATCAGTGGCAGCCCGGAGGGAGGATGGTTTTGTGGTGGAAGGCGAGGACAGAGGAGAGGGGATAGAAAGTTATCAGTGCATCTATACTTATTTATTTTAATAACAAATAAGCCCGTACGTTGCCACGAAAATAGAAAAAACAATTAAACATTATTTATGTAAAACGATAATGTGAATGGTACATATCCACTTATGTTTATACTCTTAATAATTTATTTATAATGACCATCACGACCACCTCTCGATTCTAGGCACATGCTTCATCCCCTTGCCATGGGCATGCTAGTGCTCGGCCTGAGCTCTGCTACGATGGCCAGAGGTAGGGTAGGAAGAGGTTGCTCCCTGTGCGTTGTCGCCATAATCACTGCCGTCATGGCCAACACGTGTAGGGGAGCATCTAGCAAAAGGTTGTTGCCGGAGGGGGGATAGTGGGATGGTGGCAGCACGTGGGGACACAGAGTGATGAACCGTGTCGGGCGTGGTCGGCGTGGCATCGGAAGAGAGGGAGTGACGACGTGTGAAGAGACAAAGAGCGTGCGGAAGGGCGTCAGCTAAACCGTTGTTTGAAGGCACAATTCTTTTTCAATCGACCAGATTGTGGGATACATGCGAATTAAAGTACACTTTGGTACACTTTTACTTTCTTTGCAAAGTGCACAGACATAATTAGTGAACACACATAGACGAAGCACAACCTAATATATTTTTGATAAATCATATTTTTTTAAGCTAACGAAACTGCCTTAATTTTGCAAAATTTTATATTCATAGAAAAGGAGAAAAATAAAAGAAAATAAAAAGTACTACGCAGGCAACCTTGCTGGACCACATAAAAAAAGAAAGCCCATCAAAGAGGCCCATCCATATCTGATATTTTGCATCAGGAACCCCGATCTTTCTTAAAATCTATTATAACCTTTCCACCTTTTCATTGTCTAGAATATTTATATCTGAAACCCTGAATTTATTTCTATTTCCTTCCCTACACCTAATCTCCGTTTTTTAATGTGAAACCAATGTTCACGACACCTGACCGGACACGGCTTAGGCAACGTTGGAAGAAAAGAAGTGGCAAATGGAAATTGGAACCCTGAATTTATTTCTATTTCCTTCCTTACTCCTAATCTCCGTTTTTTAACGTGAACCAATGTTCATGACACCTGACCGGATAAGGCTTAGACAACATTGGAAGAAAAGAAGTGGCAAACGGAAATTTCTTCTCTTTATAATTAGGTAGAGATTTACCTTATAATGCATCAGTTATAAACTTAGCTAAAGCCACCCCATAAACTATACCGTGCAGTCATAGACTCTACTAAGTGCACCCAAAAAATTATACATGTTTTCCCTCACTCACTCACATCTAACGGACAAGATTGCTGGGATCAAACCTCATCACTCATCCTAAGACCATGCGCACTGGGAGCCTGTAAAGGCAACTGAAACCGGCTTTACAGGTTGAAACCACCGCACCGGGGGCCTGTAAACGAAACTGGATGGTTCAGGCCGGGCGTGGAGACGCCAAATCTCGCGTCTGTACCGTGCGAGCGCTATCCCTGCCTCGGCCCCACCACGCCCAACACCATGGCTTCGACGCGCGCCTCTGCTCCGCGCACCTAGGAAGCTCCGCCGCGATGCGCCGCCGAGGAAGCTCCGCCGCAACGCCAATTCGAGCCGCGACGTCCGATGTCGAGGATGGCGGTGTCGGCAGGGCGGCTCCGATTCCATTCGGCTCCAAGTCGGAGGTGGCGGGCGAGCACAAACAAAGCGGCGAAAGAGGGCTCCATGGCACCGGAGCTCCATGGAGCTCGAGCCCGCCGGAGGAGAAGGCCGCGCCCGCGCCATGGGGGACCGAGCTCGCGCCCGCCGGAGGAGCTCCGCCTGCCCGCGCGAATGGATAAGGAGAGAGGGGAGAGAGAAGAAGTGAGAGGGAGGAAGGAAAAAATAATAATAAATCTGATATGTGGGTTCTATGGTGGATAGAGTTTGCATTTAGAGGTTGTATGAGTGCGGAGAAATGAACCGTAAAGCAGGAAATCTTGATGACTGGGCTTTTAGAGGTCGAATATAGAGGTCCATGAGTACAACTAGGGTCGAAGTCATAAAAATATTTCGCATCGTTCTCGGTAGAAGCGGGTCCAGTTGGCGCACCACTAGCAGTCTACCACCCGACCCGGACAGCAGTTGGAACTTGGAAGAGCC
>DXKC01004093.1:0-15182 GCA_031170775.1 Cymbopogon citratus
AGATGGCGCCGCAGTCCCGGTTACTCCCGCCGGCGCTGCGGGTGCTCCGCCGCTGTGGCGCCTGCGCCTACTCGCGCCCCCACTTCTCGACCACCGCGCCCACTCTCGTCTCGCCGCCATCCAAGGCCGTGGTCTACGACGAGCACGGCCCGCCGGAGCAGGTGCTGCGGACGGTGGACGTGCCGCCGGTGGCGGTCGGCGACCGCGACGTCTGCGTCAGGATGCTGGCCGCCCCCATCAACCCCTCCGACATCAACCGCGTCGAGGGCGTATACCCCGTCAGGCCCCCGCTCCCCGCCGTCGTCGGAGGATATGAGGGCGTCGGACAGGTCCATGCCGTCGGCCCCAACGTCATCGCCCCGCTCTCCCCCGGCGATTGGGTCATTCCATCCCCGCCATCGTTCGGTCGGTAACTGTAATTTCCTTGTTTAGCTGCTTGCTGCTTCGGGAGGGGATCTCTTCGGCTCAGATTTCAACTATTAGTACTGTTTTATGCTCCAGGGACCTGGCAGACGTACATTGTCAAGGATGAGAGCGTCTGGCACAAGGTCCGCAGCGATGTGCCCATGGAGTACGCTGCCACCATCACCGTCAATCCTTCGACTGCGCTCAGGATGCTCCAAGACTTTGTAAAACTCAATCCTGGTGCTCTTTTTGCTTCTTTTGATCATGCTTTATAGTAGTTTCTTCCTTCCCTTGATATTTGACACGTCCTAGAATTCGCATACCATCATCTCGTGACCTCCAGTCTCTACTGTCACCAGGTGATTCCATTGTCCAGAATGGCGCTACCAGCATTGTTGGCCAGTGTGTTATACAGCTCGCCAAAGTACATGGAATCCACACCATCAACATTATAAGGGACAGGTACAATACAAATTTCCTTCTCAAAGTTGGGTGACATCAACAAGGATCAAGGATTCTGTTGGTGTCTTGCCTTTCTACATGATTCCTGCCCCGATCCTCTCTTATGATTCACTTTCCTGTTTACCCATCTTCTTGTCCGACTGTTTGTTCAATAGTAATCTAGCTGAATTGATGTAGGCCTGGGTCAGAGGAAGCAAAAAACAAACTCAAACAACTTGGTGCAGATGAGGTGTTCACAGAATCTCAGCTAGACATGAAGAATGTCAAGAGCTTGCTGGTACTGCTCCACTACCTGCTTTTCCAGATTGCTGCTCATCCTTGACAGCTAGTATTTGTTTACTTGTGCATGAAAATTAAAAATCTTTGTGTGAGAACTAAAAATCTTTGCCCAAATAGGAAGGTTGTGATATGACATTGACAAATGCAGTTTAGACTAGAAAACTATGCACTGACATGCTTAGAGAGCTTGCCAGTTTGAGCCAATTTTGGTTTATCATTCATCACATTCGTCGTAGCTCAAGGCAGCATTGTAATTGGATGTTGTTGTCAGTAGAGGTATGGGCAGCGATAAAGAGGCCGGGATCTTGTAGTGGGAGAATTTAAAAAAGAGAAGAATCAGGACAGTTTTTTTTTAGATTAGATTCAACTTGAATAGGAGTTTTTGTCCTACATATAAACACAGTTCTCATGATATTCCTTTAGAAAGTTTCAAGAAAACTTACAAAAAATGAAAGAAACATATGCAGAAGTGTTTCAGATATAATTGAAAGGGGTTGTTTGGATCCCATTTTTATAAAAAGTATATTTTATAGAACAAGTTTTAGCTCAACATCCAGCACGATGATGTCTGGACACTCAACTAACTTGGGTTTATCTGAACAAAGTTCTTTGTAACCTACAAAAGTGAACTTCAATAAAAATGAGTTTTTGTGGTTTTCAGAGAATTGGCTTATGTTATCTGAATTGCCAACATCCAACAAATTTAGCAATCATTCTTCACCCAGGCGCATACCTCAATTTTTTAATCCTCCTCGCAGCAATGGCGTTTCACGTGCATAAACCAACTATTGACCAAAGATTCAGATAGAGAAAGTGCTATCCATCGCTGATGGTGTGTTGCTTCCTCCACACCCGAACAAAGAAGCATTTAACATGATGTAATAAACTAACCACAACCATCAACTTTTTTGCTTCTAAAATTCCAAATAAAGCTTGTTTTATTAAAACTAGCTTATAATTAGGATATCCAAATTCCAAATAGCCATGAAGAAATCAATTCACCTGAGTCTTCCATTTAGATACCATTTTCAGAAACTGATTACCCTCCCATAATTTCTGGCGTTCTGGCTCAGGCAACTGAATTCGCCAATCGCCATCAATCCAAATGTTGTTCAGGAGATCAACAGTGTGGTTATTTCCATCCTCTTTGTTTTCACACATAACAGGACCAAATAAGCCGAACTCAATTACTTCCACTTTGTTGTTTGGCACTGGAAGCAGGCATGATTGCCAAAGTGGAGCTCCCAGTGGCATAGGAATTACAGGTAAAATTGCAATTGCCATACTGCTAAATTCCTAAAGCTCTTCACAGATAAAAACATGAATGTAATAAGATTTCAGAATACAGGTCAACTATATGTCTCAAGAAAATCAGGTGAAATCATTAGAGCAATCAGTTGAAAATAGATTCATGATAAAGGAGACAATTGTCCTCCTATGATCTTTGATTCACATGCTACTAGTCTTCAAAGAATTTCACCATAATTCAGACACCCAAGAAAGCAGTAACAGATGCACTACTGGAGTTCTGTATATATTCTTGTAGAAATGCTACGGTAGGAGTGAAGAGGGAATGATGGGTCATTAGCATATCACACAATTGTCATGATCTTTCTATTGCAATTTAAATAAAATCATTAATGGTCTATAGGAAATCAAGAAACAAGTACCAGTCCATTTGAAATGTGCATACGTACACAAAAAACAGAGACCGTGTGTAGGAACAAAGTAAATAGGTCGCACCTTGTGATTTAAGACTGGAGCACCAATATCTGGTGCACCAATCAGAAGAACACGCAAGCCTTGGGTACGTTCCCATCCCATCCCATCAAGTGCACTGAAATAATCAAAATCATGTCAATCTCTGTACTGAATTCTAACCTGGATGTGCCAAGCACAACTGATAGAGATGGGGACTGTACAAAATCAGCAACCGAATATTGAAAGGAAAAATGTACATTTGTCTCCAAGACACGGGAGAGGTGAGTATCTTTATATTAAAGAAGGAAAAAGGGTAAAGCGCCCCAGTTACACCCCATAGGACTATAGAATTACATACACGCCTTCTTTTTTTACAAATACATACAACCTGGATCGACCTAAGCCCCTAGGAATGAGGGCCAACATGGAGATCCCTCGCGCTCCAGCCATTGCCAAAGCTGGGCCTTCTCCTCAGCCAAGGTAGTAGCTGTATTGGCGTCAAAGCCATCAAAAACACATTTGTTCCAATGCTTCCAAAGTGTTGAAGCCCCTAGGATAATGATGGGATTGATGCTTCTTTGCAATTATCCATCAACCATCTCAGTAATTCGATTCCACCAGTCCTCAAAAGAAGTATCATTTATTGTCGTCGGCGCTACAGTTTGCAGCCCAAAGCAATTTAGAAGGGGGAACCAGAATTGCCTTGCAAACATATCAGTTGTTTCCTCAGCCTAGTTGCAATGAGGATACTAAACTGGATGGCCGAGGAGGCGCCTCATGGGGGAGAAGTTGGGTGACAAGGGGAGCGGTGGAGGATGTGGCGCCATGTCTAGGCCTTGCTCAGCGCTTATGGGCATAGGGAAGCCTTGCTGTCTGGTAGCAAGCGGGGGTAGGGGGTTGACGGCTGGAGGCGCATAGGCTGCATGTGCATGGCGGCCTGGTGGGCTTGCATGATGGAGGATGGGTGAGGTAGAGGAGACAACAACAGCGGAGAGGAAGGGCATCTCGAGCTCAAGTAGTGGAGGGGAATGGCGTCTCTTCATGACAATTCGAGTAGGCGATAAAGTGGGCGAGACCCAAACAGATCCGTATCGGACGAGTGGCTCTATCGGGTGCCCGCTTTTGGTGCAAGATTTGTATTATTAGAGATTAATTGTAGTAGTTTATGGAACCCAATCTCAAATGTGGTAGAACCCAGTAGTTCATTGTTTTTTTCTTTTCTTGTAGTGCTATTACTGCTTGACATTGGCACTGTGACATACAAATTGCAGTTTTTCTACCTATAAAGAGTTGGATTGTTTCAAGTTTGAACCAACATGTATCTAGTTGATGTTTTGTTTCCTGTGTTCTTAGGGTGCTTTGCCGGAGCCTGCATTAGGATTTAACTGTGTTGGAGGAAATGCTGCTTCTCTAATACTCAAGCTTTTGAAGTAATGTGCCCAATTTGAAAAAAAAGCTAGAATAATCTATTTTTCTCCCCAAAATAAACATAACTCTTGTCCTGTAGGCAAGGAGGCACCATGGTGACATATGGTGGAATGTCCAAGAGACCTGTCACTGTCCCTACTTCATATTTCATTTTTAAGGTCTGTACACAAAACCATGCTTGTTAAACTTATGCATCCTCAGTTTTGCTCTACTTATATTGTTAGGCCACTTCAAATATTTTAAATACTTATTATAGTAAACTGCCTATTTTATATGAGCCATTAGACAATGCTAAGAAATTAGTGCTGAAGTATCAGTATGTTGAGACAACCAAACTATTTGATAGATGATTTCACGTTATGTTCAAGGGATGGTGAGTTCCTAGTGTTTATATGATATGATTCTGCCCCAAATATCTAAAAGTTATTTACTTGACACAAAGAATTATTGTTTTGAAAGGATCTTTCCCTAAGAGGCTTCTGGCTCCAGAAGTGGCTGAACTCAGATAAAACAGAAGACTGCAGAAGAATGATAGACTACCTCTTGGGCCTTGTGCATGAAGGCAAACTCAAATACGAGTATGTAATGCTAATGTCATTGTGTTGTTGGATTGCTTTTAGATCTTGTTGACATGCTCTCATCTAAGACATTTTTGTATGTATCTGTGAAGAGAAAAATTAAGTGCCTTTGGGAACATATATTACCCTTAATTTATTTGCAGGATGGAGTCGACTTCTTTCGGTGAGTTCAGCTTGGCTCTGGAGAAGGCCCTGGGCAAACATGGAAGCCAACCAAAGCAAGTTATCAAGTTCTGAGACCAGGGTAGGCTAGGGGATCTGAGAGCATGCAATTGCCATTGATCTGTATGAATGATGAACCCAACAGTGATTAGCTATGTCAAGTGTCAGAGTGACTTGGAGTTGTAAATAAAATAAAGTGAAGCCAGCAATCTTTAATGGAACCGTGAACCAGCAGCTTAGCTAGATTTAAGGCAGCTAAGTGTTAACTGAGTGAAGGATCACTTGGTGGCGGTGGGCGGTTGTATACAAGTTGTGCGTGGAGTATTTTTCCTTTCTGAGAAAATGCTAGTTTCGTGAGGCGGATGTTTATACGAATTCAAGAGAGTTGTTTATCTCACTGCTTGACGATTGTCATTGTAGGCGTCCACCTTCCTCACTAACTCGAATCAATCTCCTCCAGTCCTTCCCCCGTTGTGCTGCTTAAGTTTCAGATTCTTAGCCCGGTTGCCCCACTCACTACAATCGCACTGAACTCTCCCGCTCGCCGCTCGGCCGCTGCCACTTCACCGTCCTTTCCCTTATCTCATCACCATCTAAGGCTCCACATGAACGTTCTATTCGTTCACATGGTTCAAATCAATTGCTAATTACATGTAACCTATGCACTCTTTGTTGCACTGTGTCAGAACTCTGCTGATGAGCAATCCCTCCTCCCCTCCCACAAGATCGATTATTCATCACAGAAAAATACAGAGAAGAAACACCAGCAACTGAATTGAAAGGGGAAGTTTCAGCAGCACACTAGTGGGCATCGGATGCAGGCTGATTCTACATATATGTATATCGACAACAGCTACTCTGCTTTTTGCCCATTCTATGATGTCCACTGATGTCTGATGTCTCGGAACAAAAGCATACCTTTTCTTCTAGCAACCAGCAAGCTAATTATTGTTTACAAATTCGTCCCATAAAAATGCTACTGCCTCCAGATACTGGAACAAAGTATCTGACCTCCTGGTCGTCTTCGTTTCTACTCCTGCATAGTGTCGTCGGTACCACGCATGTCGCACATCACAACCTCTGTGCTTGTCAACGACAATGGCTTCCTCGGGGGGCAAGGCTTGTCTGGCTTCAGGTGGTTGTGTTCACCACTGTACACAATTTCAGCAACCTGGCCATCTAGTGTCGTCTCCACCTTCCTCTTCACAGGGCAGCTAGGGTGAGTGCACTTGTAGTAGCTTCGTGGGTACTCACTGCCTTTCACTTTCTTTTGACCGTATTTCCTCCAGTTGTACCCATCAAGTGACAAACTACTGCGCACACCATTCCGCCTGGTAGCTTGGCATGCTGTTACATGGTCACAGCACCTGAAATGCTCTGCATCGACTTCCACCTCCTCAGATATGGCATCCGACCCAGCATCCTACAAGTTAAGTTTAGCACAGTTGATAATCGAATATACGACAGACAAATGCTTGAACTTAGAAGGCTCCAATTCATAAAAAAGGTTCAGTAATCAAAATGCACGAAGCTTCTTTCCAAAGCAGAGAACCAGTGTGAGACTTACCATCATTGCTGCTATCTGTGTTGGAAGATTACCCGGTAGCGATGCCAATCGAGTGGCTTTTGGCTTGATTAGCTCAGTCTCCTCTGGGACGGTGATTGTTGGAGAAGAAGTGGCAATGAAATCTTGCAGAACCTTTGGGAAGGGCCTGAACCTGGAGAAAGGCCTGGAGGCCACAGGCTTCAGAACAGCAACCTTCTCATGAGGCTGCATCTTCCCTGACCTGAAATCAGGGGACAATTTATGAATTTGTAATCATAGCAGTAGCTCATTTGCTTGTTTGTAGGGGGTAAAAAGAGAGAGAGAAAGAAAAGAAAAGAAATGCACAAGGCATTTATGTAACTTGAGAGAATAGTAGACCAATACTTCATATACAAACGAACTATTTTGTGGTGCAAATTACAAACTCCCACAATAAATCAAACAAATTATAGTAATCCAAAGAAGGGCATTCACATATGCAACGAACTGAGCAAGTAAAGAGACTAACTGAAGAACATGAGAGTTCGCATAGGTGGTCACCTTAGTCTCCACTCTGTTTGCAGCTGTATAGACTGGTGGAAGCAATGCAATTGCAAAGGCAACAAGGTTGTTGAGCAGAGGAAAAAGAGGGAGGTAGTTAGGGCACATGCATGTAAGACTGTTAGGTATAGGCGAAAAGCAGGGGAGTAGATATAGATGGTCAGCATTTAGTGATGGTCAGACTCTGAAACCATCCTCCTCCTGCTATCCATCCTTGTTTGAGACAAACTCTGATCAACACAATAAATTTAGATACCAAAGTATGCAGTGGAGAACGAAAAATTTTATGCTAGAGCATATTGACTATGTTTGGGGGGTTAATAACAAAACATTTATTAATAAAATATGCAAAGCTAATTTACTTACTCGAGGACAGTGAAAACCCAAGCTGAAAAGAAAATCAAATTTCTTATATGCAGTGAACTAAAGTTCATAAGCAGAAAGCAGCACAGATGTAGCTCATAGCCTCATACCCCAAGCAGTCAGGCACCACAGAGACATCGATAGCAGGTCCTTGCACTGATATGTTGAGATTGACAAATCACACATAAACACATCTCGGTGTGATGGTAATGATAATGCATTGTAAACTTAGATAGCATGCTGTATAAGACAACTGACCAAACTCAAGGACAATAACAATTTTCATAAATTCTGGTTGTTCTAAGAATTATTGTCTACATTCTCTTAATATTTTATCCACCTTTCCTTGATACCCAACATAATGCATAAGAGGATCCATAAAGGGCCATACAGTTTTCTGGGAGAACAAAAACAAGGTACATTGCCCCAAAAGCTTTCCCCCTTTTTTTATATATGCTTGGAACCATAAAAAATAAATAAAAAGATGATTATTGCTTCCACAATATGATAATCATCAAGCGAGATATAAACCTCATATTTCAGGTAACTTTCAAAGGACATCTAAAAGCATTAAGCACTCTTGTTCCCTTAAGCTTCACTTTTGTTGGAAACGTACATCAGTTTATTCTTCCAGAAGTCATTGGGCCAATTTACAAATGAATCGGGAGAACACTAGTAAATGTCGTTTCTGCAATGCAAAACTGTCAGAAAAGTCACCACTAACCAGGTTACACTGAGGGGTAAACTTTCTTCATGTGATTTAGCCCACTTCAAGTATTTGCATGCAAGTGCTGTTAATAACCTACCTGCAAGCAACAGAAACTCCAAAATATAAAACCATTCCATGCTATGGGCAGCTTGCAGAACACATGGCTAATCTTAGTACTAACGTAAAATCATTCCATGCTATGTGCAGCTTGCAAAACATGCCTAAACTTAAGTACTAAAAAAAAAGAAAGGCTAACAGAAATCTTCTACTACTAAGATCAAACTTCCAGAAGCAGAAAAAGCCATAGAAACCACAGAAATTTGATCTTTTCCCCCACGCCACCTTGTCTTCATGGTTCCAACTTTGACTTCACCACAGCCCTCTTCGGCACTCGCACGTCGCCATATCAGAACCAAAGAGGAAAAAGAGACCAGCTCATCATGGAGCTAATCCTGTGTTTGCTACCATCGTGCCATCCCATCCTTCAGCTTCGCGGTCCATTCCTCCTAGGTGCCATTCTTCTTTGCCAAAATGCTCCATTACTTGAACAACCCCGCGGCCTTGTAAGCCACATGTTTGGGTGATTTAATCACATTGTAAGAGAAAACAAGATCATTGCTAGTTTTCCACAGGGACCACCCCACAGCCCCCATCACCCACCAAAGTCTCTCTTTGTCTCCCTTATCAGCTTGGTTAATAAGGTTTTGGAAAGCACTAATAGATGTGGGGATTTCAGTCCACCCCAGACTATCTCTAACCCAACACCAACTTGTTACAGCAACTGGAAATTGGAAGAGTAGGTGATTAACAGATTCCTCCACTTCACAAAATTTGCAAGTGGTTTCATCCCAGTTCCTTTTTCTCAACTGTTGTACTGTTTGGATCCTGTCATGCCATGCCATCCACAGGAAGATCTGAACCTTCAAAGGGATTCTGGAATTCCGTAGCTCCATCATTTGAACATCAGTGACTCCAGGGTAGGTAATAAATTTGTACATTTTTCTCTCTGATCAAACTATCAAATGTCATCCAAATTCCAAACACACAAAGAAATACATGTACAGGCACTGGCCTAGTAACCAAACTCCAAATGCATAGAACTTCAGCACCAATCCAACCAAAGCACCTATAAATTTAGTTCTCAGATCCTGAATTCCAGTGAGCAAAGTTCATGGGAAACTTAAACTGTTCAACCAACCAACTTCGAAATGTCATACAAACACACACACTTAAAGAAAACAAGTACCTGGACCTGTAACGTAGTTCTCAAATCCTGAATTCCACTGAATTCCAGTGAGCAAAGACCTTGATTAAGATCAAGAGGCACCAGATTTGAGAAATCACTACCAGCAACACATCTACCGCCTATCATTCTAATGACCCTGGCTCAGTGTCGCCCTTGGATGTGGAATTGGCCTTGGCCTTCTTCTCTTGGATGAGAGTGTTGATTAGCTGCAGCAACTCTGCTCTCATGGCCTTGACGCTGTGCGCGTCCACCTCCGTCCTCACCGCCTGGAACCAATCGCCCCCTTCCCGGTGATCCTGCTGGCCATTGTTTTTCCACCAGGCGCACAGAGCCCTGGCGATGGCCATGACATAGACGCCGCAGTCATAGCCGTTTGTCTGCGTCGGGGTAGGCCCCTCGATGAGGGGAACAGTGTCCCTCTTGGAATCGCTGGACAGCAGGGGGCGGAGTGCGTCGGCGAGGTGAGCAGCGACAGGGAGGTTGGGCGCGCCGGGGAGGCTATCATGGTGGACGAAGCGGCGGCTATTAGTGGCGTTGTCAAGGACGAGGAGGGTCCAGTGGGAGCCGCCCTCGGCGACGGAGGCGTCGGGGTTGTCGTTAACGGGGAGCAGCACGAGGCGACGGGAGGCGAGGCGGAGTGGGTCGGCGACGGCGGCGACGGATGCCGAGTCAGGGAGGTTGGAGAAGAGGTAGGGGATGGAGGGCGGGAGCAGAAGGAGGTCGCCGTCGTCGTGGAGGCCGACGGAGAGGTGCGCGAGGTAGAAGGCGATGATGCGGTCGTTGATGAAGCACGGCCCGCGGAGGATTGCGAGGTCGGAGCGGATGAGCACCACGTCGCCGTGGCTGAGCACCCGCTCGTCGTCTCCCTCCTTGGAGTTGGAACCAGAGCCCATCGCCGGCGCCGGCGCCGCCGCTTGCTGGCTGCTCGCTCGTGCTGGACGCGCGGGCCGCATAAGGCTGTGCTTTTGCAAATTAGTCCTTGCGAAAACATACAAATCGATCGAAGGGCTAGGTTCCTTGTAAATAATAAATAATTTATGAATAGCTGTGTTTTTTTTTCTTAACAAATACCTTTTCTTGCTTCCTAATGTCTGTTGAACTATCCATGAAATGTTTTGTTTAAATTTCCAGAAACATTTGATTTTGTTCAAATTCCCAAACAAGCTACTAATGGGCAAACATGTTACACATCTCAGAATTAATTTGGTAATTAAACTATTATTATTAGTTTATATATTTTTGTGCCCACTATTTTGTTCCCTAAAAACCTTTGACACTGCCACAACAGTTTTCAGGTCAATTCATCTCCTTCAGTTTAGTCTTAGTGAAAATGTTGCTTGCTAATGATGATCCCTATATGTTAGAGACACTTATGAAATGTCTTTGCACTAATCATCTACGTTGTCTATGTAAGATGTCCAAATCATTTGTAATGCTACACACTGCAATTAATCTATTATAATCATCATGTCACTGTTCTACTTCTCAGGACTGCTGGAAAAGCGAAAAGATAAACGTTGGAATTAAATCATACATGTTGCTTTCATGTTCCAAGTTTGCACTGAGTACAATACTGATAATTCTCTTCAATGATCTGTGGCCATGGCCAAAACTGTTAGAAGTAATTTGTCAAAAAAACTGTTAGAAGTAGCAGGTTGTAGGAAAAAAATAGTTTGACTGAAAGGATATGGTGGTGACAGTTCAGGTTGTCGGGAATTTTATTTTATTTTTTTACCATCATTCTGGCTCCAAACATCAACTTTAGGATTACAACTACGTTGTTACCATCGGACACATAAAATCGATACATTTGTACTACTTTGGCTTTCGTGGACAGACCAGCGTGGCAGGTGAAGGGGAAATGACCGCCCTTTGCCCTGGCGCCCCTTATCCTCCAGCACACGGCTCAACTTGCTCTGTCCGGTCTACATGAAAATTATGGCTCAATGGGACTAGCTTTTTGGACAGCATCATACATGAACCAGTGATTCATCAACACACAATAATATGACCAAACACATAAGTGCTGGCATGAACACATAGCCAAATCATTGCATCAATACACAGCCATTATACATTAACTTGATGAAAGACATAAGTGCTCACATAAGTTTGGGACATAAGTTGAGCCCACATACATGGTTCTGGGCTACATGTTTCTGGGCACACGGTAGTGATTCTAGGACGCCCACACACATAGTTCAGGGCACAAAGTATTTGTTCTAGGACGGCCTCACACATGGTTCTGGGCACACAATAGTGGTGGTGGCGACATTACATGTTATGAAGCGAGTTCATGAAGAGGCTCAGACAGGTACAGTGTCTTCGATTGATCAAGTGCTTGAGCGCATGACAGCCTTGTAGCTGGGTGACCTTGTCAAGTATACTTACTGTGGATTGAAGATGTTGAGAACCTAGAAAAACAAAAAAAGGTCCAGGAATGAAACAAAAGCCAAGACATGTATTGGTAAAAACTGTTTCCTACTAAAGACTACTCTGAGAACCAGGTGTTAAAGACTCATTTACTCCTTAGGGCGTCCCCAATGGTTGCAGAACTAGCTAAGGAGCAGCATCAACCAACCAGGAGCCAGAAGCCCACCGTGCTAGTGAGGTCCGAAGAGACTAGCTCGCACTTTCTACGATGAATTTCCGGTCTCTGACATAGTGTACCACTATCTGCTTTTTACTTTTTAATTGTTTCCCCGTCTCAAAATCTGCTGGCGATTTGCAAATGCTTGTTGGGGACGCCCTTATATCACCCAGAACTCACATGGAGTAGTTGCAGACATAAATGGTCCAACAGGTCATGGTATCTATAAGAGTCCCATTTACCTTGTATTCACCTAACAAGCTGTTAGGAAGTTCATGATGTAGGCTTCAGCAAGCATTTTGCCAAGCTTTACTTGTGACTCGGTGGCAAGATGCAAGTTGTCTTCGTTCAATGCCATACCCATCGGATCGACAGTTACAACATTGGGCAGGTTAACACTAAACTGAGCATTTCTGAGTTTTTCAATGTTCCTTTTATTCCCAGATGCAAGCGCAACCTGCTCAGAACATAATAAACAATCTTGATATAGAAATAAGGTACAAGACACTGCAAGTGGTATCTAGGAAAATATAGGATGATTGCTTAATGCGAAAAGGGCTAAGGTATCAACAGTGAAATCAATTCCTGTTTTACTTAAACAATACAATTGTGAATTCTAATGCTTAAATATCATAAGTAGCAAGTAAAAATCATTACTTTACCAGTAAGAATTGACCATTTTTCTTTATAGCAGGATGAAACAAAATTTGATGTCAACTATAGAATATGAGGAAAAAATTATGTGTCAAGTCAAGATGATGAGGAATTCTTTATATCAGAAAATCTCCAAAAGCTACTAAAGATTCAAATATGAACCTATGACGCCGTGCAAACTGCTTGAATCCTGCATAAGATTGCAGTGTTTAGCCGTACCTGTACTTTTATCAATTCAATGTTTTGATTGGCATTCTAAGTATCATCTTCAATGAATTTAAATATTTTTGCTCTAACTATATATAATATGGTTGGGGATAGGTTCACGTGTAACTACTGCCTCCACTCACAAAGAGTATAACACTGATACAATCCCAAAACACAACATCCAGTACTAATCTGTACTATATTTACAAATCGTAAATGATTATGAAAGACGATTAGACAACATATCTGTACCATTTTCAAAAGTTCAATCTCAATGTACACAAACAATTGATGAACCCAAATTGTCAGATTGCAGGTTTATTTTTCAAAAGTTCAATCTCAATGTACACAAACCGATTGATGAGCGTTGATAGGTTGACTCTGCTTGCAACCCAAATTGTAACCACCCACAATTCACTATTCGGCCAATGAGAGCTAACCTGGTTTATGCTCATGATATAATATAGATTGCTAGCTATTGGCATCTAAACCTACCTTGATTTCTAAAAACTGAAAACTGAAGAAAACATCCAATACCTACTCACCTCATCTGTGTTTCCTCGGGATCTTTGGTTCAGAGTTCTGGAGCTGCTGGGGTTTCAGACATGTGTGCCAAATAGTAATGAACAAACTTTTGCAGATTGGTGGCATAACATCAACAAGCGAGTTCCAAAAAAGAAAAGGAAGGGCATCGACATGGTGGTTGTTTCATGAGCTTGGCTACTTTGAAAGCATAGAAACTCTGTTGTTTTTTAAAGGAGACATCCCAGATTTGAGTGTCAGTCTTCGGTCATTCAGGGACAGACACCATCTTAATTTTACATGTGGTTTTGTAGAATACAGTCTTATTACCACATGGTCCCAGCAATTCACACCATTTTAAGTTGAACCATGGAGAATGTCTGCTCCATTCTAACTAATATTAGCGACAATAAATGGTACAGGGTACAAAAACTTTCCGCACTGAGAACTAATCAGAAATGGTGGCAATGACTAATCTTGCCTGAAGCACTCAACAATACCCTTCTTGTTTATTATCTTCCAGCCTACCAACAGTTGGTTGAAACCATTTAGATGAGTGAAAGATTATACTAGAAGAGTAACCCTCAAACACAGAAAACCTTGCTAAAAAGCAGGGGAGGAGAAAGCAGCACAAGAAGGAGAAGGATGTTAGGAGCAGGAAACAGGCCATCATCACCTGAATAAAGGGTAACTGCGGCATCCCAAGATCCTCCCTGACATTACCGATGAGCCTCTCGACGTTCTCCAAGTAGGCAGCCGTGTCGGCATCAGACTCAGCGTCGCTCTCCCCCTGGTACCACAAGACGGCCTCGACCTCGCCGTACCCGGCGGCGACGCGCGCCCGGCGCACCATCTGCTCGTACAGGTGTTCCCCGCGAGCCCACTCCTTGATGGCCGTCCCGCCGATGGCGCAAGGCACGAGCCCGATCCCCGCGCCGGAGCTGTCCTCCTGCAGGCGCGGGAGCACGGCGCGGGCGAAGGGCATCCCGGGCCCGATGCCGCAGGTCTTGGCGGTGTCGATGTCGGCATGGATCGTCTCGTGGGCGACCTCCCACTGCAGCGCCGCGGAGAGGCGGAGGATGGACGGGTCCGGCGCGCACTCCGGCGGCACCACGCCGTCCCAGTGCCGGCGCCGCACGCCGCCACGGCCGGACATGTTGCTCTGCCCGGACAAGACGAAGATGCGCATGGCTGGTACGGCGTTGCGGCTGATGTGCGGCTGCCCGATGTGAGCAAGTTCTGGGCTTCTCGCCGGTGATGTTGTTGGGGAGTCGTTGTCTTGCTTGATGCCAACGAGAGAAAATTGGTGGAGACTGGGGTTATTAGCAACACAACGAGAGAAATTTGACAGACATTTCTTTTGACAACAGAAATTTGACAGACATTGACTTTCTCTCAAAGATAGCTCAACTGACCAACAAACGATAACCCACCAAACATTTTTTTTTTGACAACAAACCCACCAAACATTGAAACTCTCAACTCCCCTCAAAGAGCAAAAGACTAACTGAAAACTACAAGAGATACGACTTGATGAGTGCTTGACGAGATCAGGTTTATCATCTCTTCCGGCATTGGTTCCAACTTTGCTTGTTTATCATCTTTTACGGCATTGGTTCCAACTTTGCTTTTAGCAGAGGGCGCCACGACTTGATCAGCATCAGTCTTATAAATGATCACCATTGGGGATGCAAACACCTTCTTGTTAAACATCACGTTATTCTTGCTCTTCCAAATTGTCCACAACACCCCTGCACCAATAAAGAGTGTTACCTTGCATTCGATTCAAC